>CANYLF010656428.1:0-12582 GCA_948193215.1 Bocquillonia castaneifolia
GAAGTTTTGGGGATGGAAATGACCCAAAAATATCCCCAAAAATCAACTGAAAAGGAGGAAGTAGCCCCCTCCACTGTTCTGGCTTACTTGGATCCTAACTACTGGTAACTAATCTAAAAGTGTTTTGTTATTTTATTGTAATAAAATAAACAAGGATTGTAACTTGGATCTTGTTTTCGTGAAGATAATTGGTGTTATTGGGTTTTTTTTATTATTATTGTTTTCAGGAATGAAAGATTCTCAAAAGAAGAACACTATGAGTGGTTCAAAGATTACTCTCATTTTCAAAATCTAATTCAGGCCCATATCACTCCCAACTCTACAGTAAGAGGATTTTTTTTTAAAAAAAAAATTGAAGTTTTATTAACTAATTTTCACTGACCAATGGATTTTGAGGTGTCCCTGATGACAAAGATACAAGCTTTTTGCTCATGCGTTTTTTTAGCTGTTTATGTGTATATTGTGTGTGATTTTGTTTTATTATGTTTGTTTGTCATTCCTGTGTAGCTTTTTGAGCTTTATTGTGTGATTTTGATGACCAATTGTAATAAGAGAGTTGATTGGTGAAGGTGCTGGAGCTTGGCTGTGGGAATTCACAATTATGTGAGGAAATGTATAAAGATGGGATTACTGATATGACATGCATTGATTTGTCTGCTGTTGCTGTTGAGAAGATGCGGCAACGGTTATCAGCCAGGGGATTCAAAGGTATGGCTTTTTATATCCAAATAAAGTTTTTTTTTTCTGGTGTATTTTGCTTATGATAGTACAAGCATGGATTTTTTGTTGTATGTTGTTAGAAAGTTGATATGGTTTTGATTGTTGATGGCATTGCACAAAGTGATGTGCTAAAGTAATATGTATGTGTAGTTGAAAAATCAAATTTTGACTATTCACTAGTACTTGACCAAGTTAAGTATTGAGGTATGGATTTTCTTGGTATTGTATCTATTTCTTGTGAGAGTGTGAGAATGAATTACTGTGTTAATAGGTGACAACTTCTTGTTTGTAAAACATGAAAGGGCACACAGTTATATTATTTGACATCTGAGATTGCTGTGCCAACAAACATTTAACTGTTCTGAAGCTGTTGATAGCTAGTTAACTTGTCTAAACCTTCTGAAGGTGTTGGTTCCTAATTTCTAGATAAGGTATATGTAACCGATGAATGACTCCTATATCTTTCTTTCTTGTCACATTTATCATCAGAAATAAAAGTGCTGGAAGCTGACATGCTAGATCTGCCCTTTAGCGACAAGTGTTTTGATGTGGTTATTGAGAAAGGAACCATGGTAAACTGACATCTTTTTATTCATGTCTGTTTTAGCTTGTTAGTTTTGATTTTGAATGTTTTTCTGGGACTTGACATGCTAATGCTTTTGCTTCAATGCAGTGAGTACACATTTATTTATGCTAATTTTTCTCCTGTACTTTCAAGGATGTTCTGTTTGTTGATAGTGGTGACCCATGGAATCCAAGACCTGAAACTGTAAAACAGGTCAAAGCAATGCTTAACAGTGTTCACAGGGTTCTAAAACCAGATGGGATTTTCATCTCAATCACTTTTGGCCAGGTCGAATAAAATAATCCCTATTTTTTTCTCTTTTCTTTTCTTCTTTTTGACATTCAGCTGGCACTTTTTCCCTGTCCATTATTCTTACTTGAAAATTGAAATTTATTGCCTGCAGCCACATTTCAGGTGTCCTTTATTCGATGCTCCAGAATTTACATGGTCTGTTGAATGGAGCACTTTTGGTGACGGGTTCCATTATTTTTTCTATATCTTGAGGAAGGTAAGCATTTTCACATGAAGGGCCTTGAGGGTGCCTTATTGTGGTATGAGGGAACTAGTTGTTTATCTAAAGTGAGATCACTTGGTCTGCATAGCTTTTGAATGAGAATGCACTATTGCAGTGGATCAATTATAAGAACTGCCGAGGATATGATTCTGTCATTTCTAAGTAATTGCTGTGCTAGTTTTGTTTTCTGTTATAGCTCAAAGTAGGTTTTCTGCAACTTGAGGAGCGTGAAAGAACAGATCGAAAGAATATCACTTGCTTTTCCCTTTAGTAGGCTATTTATAATCTTTTCTGCTTTACATTTTGAATTGACATAACAACAATGGATTTTCCAGGGGAAGAGATCATTGAATGATAAAGGAACAATTGAGAAGGTTGAGGTACCGGCTCTTTGTCTTTTCCAAGAAGAATTAGAGGGCGAAGATTATATCTTTAGGACCAATATTCAAGATGATTAGTAGTTATGACTTGCTGATACTTTTGTTGCACTATTGACTCAAATCTCCATTAATCAAGTTATGCACGATGACCATCTATTCCTGTCATCACATGCTGTAGTTTTTCAGCAACTTTTATTGTTTGAGAATTGAATTTTTTTTTTAACATCAAGTGTTTATCCTGATATTGTATGTTAAGGCTTTCTGGTGCACAGATGACCACACATAGAATTCAGCTTTTTTTAAAATCAAAATAATACTTCCATTTTTTTTCATCATTGGGTTCATGTATGTTTATTAGTTAAAATTAAGTCTCTGGACTTTTATCATATCAACATTGAGTTCTTCATTGACGGAAACATTAACACACGACATAATATTGACATTAAAGTTCAGAAACTCAAATGTAGTTTCTTTCTTTCTCCATCACATATGAACTTTTCTTGTGCAGTGCTAACAATTACATAGTGGGATGGGAAGAATTTAGCTTCAGCTTTTGGTGCTAACGACATGGCATTAACTTGTATTGGCAGCTTGTCAAGTTCTGGAAGGAATCAATGTGTTATAAGGATGGTTGTGTCATTTTCAAGAAAAGCAATACAGAACAAAGGTTCATTTTGTAATTGCAATGCAGAGTGATGATAGACGAGTTTAAAAATAAACATATATCTTTTTTTTTTTAGGGTGCAGAAAAACTTGTGGTGATTATTCGATCACAAGTTCACAATGAAAATAATATTTCAGAAACAAACTTGTGAATCTTATTGCAAAGAGATGAGTGGCTTTAAAACAGTTTCTTTTCTCTTCAAATCAAATCATATAATGTCTCCTTAGATTAATGTCTGTGCAGCTTAAAAAAACAATGCCAACTATGTATAGGGGCGATAATTATAATGTTATTGCTGCCTTTAGTATTCTAATAATAACACCACACTGAGACGGTGGTTTTGGTATTAAAACAATGAGTGGTAATGATGCTATAATAATATAATCACGGTGGTTTTGGTATTTAGTGATGGAGGTTGCTCAATGCTATACTTTGCCTATTCTGTATTTTTTTTAGTACTCACAACTCCACAAGTATTTATTAGAGTCACCTCCATCACTAAAGCAAATAAATAATAAAAATCAATTTGCACTTAATTATTGTAATTTAATTAAGTTTTTTAATTTAATTTTTTAAAAATATATCTCTATCCAAATTCAGTAGAAAAGTGTTTTTTCTGTGTTTTTATACTTTTATCTGATTTGACTTGAGAAATTAGTTGGATTAAAATTTAAATACCATATAATTTAAAAATAAATAAATAAATAAGATCAATTACAAAAACAACGTATAGAATTACAACATATAGAATTTGACCCATGGGCGTGGTTCAAATGGTAAAATCACTTGGGCTCGTAGGTTTTATGTCTGGAGGTTGAGAGTTCAATCCTTAGGGATAGTGTGCTTCCAAATGGAACTCACTCGATCGGGATTAATCGGGGCTTCAAATGAGGCTACCAAGGAGCTAATTCGTTTAGAACTCAATTGACTGTTTCTATAGATAAGGCGGAGCATCCTTGGCTCAACATTATAGCACATAGGGCTTTGACGCTATTATAGCACTTCGCTAACTCGAAACGTCTCACTATGAGTGAGATTCTCCAGAGTCTACAAACTGAGAGAGACCATAACCCCTACTTTCGGGAAGTTCAAACGGATAACAACAATTATAAAAAAAAAACATATAGGAAATTGAATCCTCCCCTTGAATTAAAGAAAATAAAAGTAGCTAAACTCATTTTATTATGTGATTAAATTAAATGGAACTGCGTAGACTTTACTTTCTAGTCTCTATTGATTTTCCTCATTTTTCTCACCTTAATTAATTTCAATCTTTGGACTTTTATTTGTTCATTTTAATTTCTGTTTTGGGTATGTATTGGAATATATATTTATTGGTCTATTGTATATTTTATTGGATTAAAACATGCCTCAGAATAATGATCTTTGTAAGTACGTTTACCAACTATGGCTGACTAATTTATAGTTGATATCGACAATTAAAAGTTAACCAAATTGTAGTCGATAAAATATTTCAATGCTTTACATCATCCAAATGCAACGCTCAAAAGGTGTCAATATTATAATTTTGACATTCTTAAAATTTACCTCAAATGCAAGGCTATAAGAACATTCTTCATGCATGTGTGTTTTTTAATGTTAAAATTAACATAACAAATAATAAAATATTATATCTAACATGACATTTAAGTTTTATCTCCAATTCTAAAAGCTAAAATTATGTGTTGAAATTTCCAATCTGAAATAATATGTATTGAAATTAATTATTACGGTAATTTCTTTAAGGGTGTCGATTTTTACACTCCCAACTTTGATAATTGCACCTCTATTTTAAATCTCTTGAGTTTAAATGACTTAACTAACATTCTTATCTTCATTCAATTTGGAAAAGAAACAAAGTAAAGAGACAAAATAGTGAGATTAATGATAAAAATGGCAATGTCTTTCTTTTCATAAATTTTTTTAATTTGATTATTTAGATTTTTATTGTTTCTTTTTCATCTTTCTGTTTACTCATGTACTATCAACAGGTGATTAAATTTTTTTAATTTATATAATACGACGACCTACAAATGTAATAAAAATAATAATATAAATTATTTTCCTAAAAAAAAAGCTCCGGTAATAAAAAAAAATGTTAGAATCCCTTTTTCTTCATACTTTAAACACTATTAAAAAAAAATCACCCATGAGTAACCTAATATTTAGTCATTCATCCTTATTTTTTTCACCATTTGATATTCCTTTCAGATATGATGGTTCTTTTCCTATTATTCGGCTCTACAACTACTCAAATTATTCTTGTACATAATTCTCTATTCTTTTCCTTTTTTTTTTGAAACTTTAAGTATAAAATTAAATTATTAAAAATAATGTGAACTTAATGCAATTTTAAGATTTGGTTTTAAAATTTTTTATATTACTAGAGATTATATGTTTTAGAAAAAAAATTATATTATCATTTTTTTAAAATTTATAGATCATAAGAGTTTATATTGTATAAATTAAAAATATAATTTTTAGTAACCTCTTGATAGTATGTGAGTAAAAAGAAAGATGAAGAAAAAGAAACGAAGGAAATCTAAATAATTTAATTTAAAAAAAATAAATAATAGAAAGAAAGTAAGAATAAGATGAGAAGGTTATTTAAGTCATAGAATAAGATGAGAAGGTTATTTAAGTCATAGAATAAGATGAGAAGGTTATTTAAGTCATTTAAACTTAAAAGATTTAAAATAGGAGTTCAATTATCAAAGTTGGGAGTGTAAAAATCGCCACCCCTTCTTTAATTTCTATATGTGAAAAATCAAAGAATGTATTAATAATGACTAATTAACTTAAATCTTAGCAAATATGTAACTAAACGGCTTAACAGTCAATTTGCCCCTTGAACTTGCATATAATATCCAAGTTACTCTTTTTTTTAAAATTTTTGGTCAATTTGCCCACTAATTTGTTAAAAATGGCCAATTTCACCAAATTTCTACCTTTAATAAGTGGATGCTATCAAATTCAATTTTTTAATTAAAATAATGCTTTAAATAGAAACTAAATATAGAATAAAATTTATATAATATTTATAATTATAAAAAATCAAAAAATTAATTTTTTGAGATAAAAAATGAATATATTGAAATTGAAAGAGACAATAGATAAGAAACAAATACAATTTTTTGTGGTAATTTTAATTTTTACTCTTAAAAATTATATTTTATATTATATTAACATTAATTATATGATTAACGATAAATTTAAGTGTAATTTGTAACATTTACGTGATTAAAGGAAAAAATGGGTGAAATTGTCCATTTCTGACTAGTTGATGGATAAATTGACCAAAGTTTTAAAAACTGGGCAAATTGGACATTGAATGCAAGTTCAGGAGCAAATTGATCCTTAACCCGTAACTAAACTATGAATATTAACTAAGTGCCAAAATTTGACATATACTGTTCTTTGTGTAAAATTTAACACCAAATATAGTATGTATTAAATTTGACACAAACTATAACATCGCATTGGAGTCTAAATTTAATAGTAAATGCTAAATTATAGTGTTGACACCCCAATTTAACATTGTACTGAGAATGCTCTAAATTGTGTCAAATTTAGCATATGCTATACTTGGTGTTGAATTTGACACAAAGTATAATTACATATTTGTCATTGTTAAATTAATTGTATTTAATACTTTGTCTCAGTATTTCTTTTTATTTGTATTTCTTCTTCTTTTTTTAATGTTCTTTCTTCACTTTTTATTTTCACTCATTATTTTCATTTATTTCACTCATAGCAATAATTGCTTTAGTAATTAATTATACAATTATTTTTAGCATTTTACATTGGAACAAGATTAAAATTTCATTCTAAATGTAATATTTTATTATTTTTATATTAATTTTAACATAAAAAATAACTTATACTTTTGGATGTTTTTAGTGACTTTTTAATTCTTAATAAAAGTGAAACATTTTTATTTTATCCTTTTTTTCTTTAACCAATATTTTACTTGCTTTATCCGATCGTAAGTTTCTAGTCTGTTTAGATAATTTTAAGCATTTCGATATATTTAATTTCCATCTTGAAATTTTATTTTCTCAATTTCCCATCCTGAGTGGTCATTAGATAGTGAGTGCCTCCCTGAGGTACATTCTCTTTTAAGAGCGAGAGAAATTAGAAGCCTGCTGAAGTTTTTTTTAACTGATATTTATAATTTATTTGATTTCAACTAATTTAATTTTGAATAGAATTTTACTGAGTTTTTTTTTGGTACAATCAATCATCCGTATTAATCTAATTATATTTTCCCAAATTTTGATTTGACACCTTAATCAAAGTAGAAAAACCTCTGTTTTTTTTTTATTTACACACTTGGTAGTGAAAAATTTTAATATCTCTCCACTTTACATTTTACTTTTGCATTGATAATATATTTACTAATATTAAATATCTAATAATTAAAAAAAAAATAAATAAGGGGAGTTCTATCTTACGATGATGTAAAATTAAAAACATCTCTTCCCTCAAAAATAAAAAATTAAAAACATCTCAGTTCAGAAAAAAAAAACAAAAAAAACAAAAAAAATAAAAACATCCAAATCAGAAATTTAATCAGAGATGATCTTAACCGTAAAAACACTTTTCAAAGGTCCCACAAAACAAACAAAAGTACTACGACAATGTCCAATTAAAAAGAACACGCAGCCGTTTAGGCTTAAAACGACACCGTATTTCAAGATGTAATAATTCCCAAATAAACAAAAAACTTTGTCAGCTTTTAATCTCCATTTTATTATCATCACTCCAAAAAAATAAAAAAATAAATAAAGAAATGGAAAATTCTTAAAGAAATAAATAAACGCCAAAACAAAACTTCGCCTGTAAGCTCCATTATCTCTCTTCCTGCTTCCAATTCTAACCATCTCGATCTCGCCGGGAACCATCTCTGATTAGCGGATTCGATTGCGTAATCGAATCTGTACGACGTCGTGTAATTGTTTTTGTTTAATTAAAATATCAATATTTAAAGAAAACAGAGGTGATTGTGATTAATATTTTTGGTAAAGAAAAGGATGGACGAGGATTATGGAGGGAGTGAAGACGAGTACTATTACTCATCAGATGGAGGAGAAGAAGAAGAAGAAGAGTCGCTTGATGGTCTTGAAAATGACGATTCTGAATTTCATTGGGTCGCTCCTAAGGGTCCCACTACCAAGGTTTTATCTTTTTATTTCTTTCCCCTCTTATTTTTACTGCTATGATTACTGCTCCAATTTGTGTTATTATTATTATGGTTTTTTACTGGTAAATTTTGTTTCTTTAAGTTTTTAAAGAAAATATTTTTTTTCAACTCAGTTTTGGTCTTTGTGTGTTGGTTTTTGGAATTCAGTTAAAAAGTTTGCGTCTTTAATCTGATTTTGTTGAATTTATTGAATTATTAAATATGGATAGTATAATTATACTTCTACTGGTAGTTTGATTGTAATCTCTTGTTGGTTGTATTAATGTTTTTAGTTTCTCAGATGCTTTTATTGAGAAATGTGATTTAGGTATTTTTATTAAAATTTCCTGTTTGTTTGGTTTTTTTTGTTTGCAGATAATCACAAAGGAGTCTCTCTTGGCTGCTCAGGTAAATAACAAATTTGGGTTTCCCCCTAGGTTTTCAAGTTTTTTTTTGTGCTACAATAGTTGATGTTTTGTTATGGGTTTTATGTATGTAAGAGGGAGGATTTGCGTAGAGTAATGGAACTATTATCCCTGAGGGAGCACCATGCAAGGACTTTGTTGATACATTATCGTTGGGATGTTGAAAGGCTTTTTGCTGTGTTTGTAGAGAAAGGAAAATCCTTTTTGTTTACTGAAGCAGGTGTTACTGTAGTTGAGAAATTAGATATGGATGCACCACTCACTTCGTCTTCTACAATAATGTGTGATATATGTATGGAGGATGTATCTGGTAATAATGCTACAAGAATGGACTGCGGCCATTGCTTTTGTAATGATTGTAAGCACTCTGCTGTCACTTGTGCTGTGCCTTTTCTCTTTATAATAGTATATGTTGACATCTTCAATCCCTAATAAAGAGGGTGTGAACTTTAATGATCAACTGAGAGCAATGTGAATTTCTCTAATTTTATGAAGCGTATTGATTTTACAATTGCATGTTCAGAAGAATGCTTATATTCATCTTATACTAATACTAGGAACTTTAGCAATTGATGCGGATGTGTATAACTTTGTTGCCTGATTCTTTATTTTACCCAAATTTATCCTTGCACATATTTCACTCTTGAGATGGGGCATGGGAACTGCAAGTGTGATCCTCCCATCATGAGGAAAGTTGTGAAACAATTGTCAATGTAGATCTCTATTTGACACTCATATCTATGTCTGAGCAATATTGGTGCAAACATATTAGTGGCTTCATAACATGTCTTGGGTGTTAAATGCTATTGTTTATATTTATGTTTCATTTTTCTCTAAAATGCAATTAATGCTCTTAATGGAATCCCAATTACTGTTTTTCTTTTTCTTTTGGAGGTTGGACGGAGCACTTCATTGTGAAGATAAATGAAGGTCAAAGCAGGCGCATTCGGTGCATGGCTCACAAATGTAATGCTATCTGTGATGAAGCTGTTGTCAGAAACCTAGTCAATAAAAGGCATCCTGATTTGGCAGAGAAATTTGACCGTTTTCTTCTTGAATCTTACATAGAGGATAACAAAATGGTTAAATGGTGCCCAAGTGCTCCCCACTGTGGGAATGCTATACGAATTGAGGAAGATGACTGTTGTGAGGTAGAATGTTCTTGTGGTTTACAGTTTTGTTTTGGTTGCTTGTCAGAAGCACACTCGCCTTGTTCATGTTTGATGTGGGAGCTTTGGAGCAAGAAGTGCCGAGATGAATCTGAAACAGTTAATTGGATCACAGTTCACACAAAACCTTGCCCCAAGTGTCATAAGCCAGTTGAGAAGAATGGTGGCTGCAACCTTGTGAGCTGTATTTGTGGTCAATCATTTTGGTGAGTGTTTGTTTTCCTCTCTTTCCCTGGGGTGCCAATTTATGTTTGAGACTTGAATTTTGTGTTTACTTATAAGCATCCTCCATTTGAACCAAAACAGCCAGTGATGAAATGAATCAATTGATATCTAAAGTGAGTTGGACCGTGCAATCATCTTAGATTGGTTTGTCTCATGTCACTTTTGGGTTTCTCCAATTTCATGTTGTGTGTATGAAATTGGAACCCATGTCCTTCCCCTCCTTCGCCCTTGTACTCTGTCTCTCTCTCTCTCTTCAATATTCATGTTTTCTACTTGTGTATTCATCCCCTCTTCCCCAAATATGACATGTTGTGATATAATACCAAGGCTTCTAAAAGTTTTATTTTATCTGTTTTTAAATGCATCTCTCATTAATAATGCTCCAAATATGAAGAATCCCTATAATCAAGAGTCCGCGTGAGGTTTATGTTGGCTGCTCTTGATATACATAGATAGTTGGGCTTGGACTTTGTATGGTTAACAGCTAATTACTTTTGTGTTCCTTTTACTTGAATCTTCAATGTCTTTTCTACGCTGTTATTATGACTTTCATTGACACAACTGCATTTCCTCTTCTTTTCACACAGTTGGCTTTGTGGTGGAGCTACTGGAAGAGACCATACATGGTCTAGAATATCTGGTCACAGTTGTGGTCGCTATAAAGAAGACCGGGAGAAAAATACAGAGCGGGCAAAGCGAGATCTCTATCGATATATGCACTATCATAACCGCTATAAGGCTCACACAGATTCCTTTAAACTAGAAACAAAACTTAAGGAGACAATCCTGGAGAAGGTATCAATATCTGAAGAGAGGGAATCAAGACTCAGAGATTTCAGCTGGGTAACTAATGGACTTTACAGACTTTTCAGATCACGGCGGGTTCTTTCGTATTCATATCCATTTGCATTTTATATGTTTGGTGATGAGCTATTTAAGGATGAGATGACAACAGAGGAAAGAGAAATTAAACAGAATCTATTTGAGGATCAGCAACAGCAGCTTGAGTCAAATGTTGAAAAACTCTCCAAGTTTCTTGAGGAACCTTTTGAGCAGTACACTGATGATAAAGTTATGGAGATAAGAATGCAAGTTATCAACTTGTGCACAATTATTGATACACTTTGTAAGAAAATGTGAGTAAGCATAACCTTTGCACAAGCTTGCTTTGTGGGAGTTCTGAAATTCGTTGACTAATTAAATTACTCACAGGTATGAATGCATAGAAAGCGATTTGTTGGGTTCTCTCCAACTAGGCACCCACAGTATAGCCCCCTACAAGTCGAAGGGCATTGAGAAGGCATCAGAACTTTCTTCTTGCTGGAGCAACAAAGTCAATGCCACAGATAGATGCTTACCTTCAGATGGCAATACAAATGGTAATTTGAATCTAACTTCTGTCTGTAATATTTTTATGCCTATTTCCTTTTTTCTTTTTGTACTTAGAACTCAAATCAGGTGATACACAGTTTGCTCCATGGTCCATAATAAGACAGGGTTGTTATGGTTATATAGCAAAACAGAACCCCCTAATATGTTCAAAAATTCATTGCAAGGAAACCTTACCGCCAACAAATACATATCTAGGAGTAGAAGCTTTTTTTTTCTTTTTTTGAAAATTATATCGATGTTTATTTAGTAAAAGAGCCTTATTCTGAAGTCAGCCATATCATATTTGCTCTGCACTATTGTAGGCTGGAATTTTGTGATACCTGGAATTCCATGCCCATTTAATTTCTGTAGAATATGGTTCCCAGTCTGCATATGATAAAATTAGAAAAACTATTGAAATTCATATGAAAATTTAGCACTGATGCACTGGATTGTAGGTGGAACGTCACAACTTGATAGACCTTCTGGGTCTAGGGGTTCTGATGATGGTGGATGCTCTTCTAGGAAGCGTGCTAGAAAGGAAGGTGGTGGCTTTTTTGATCTGAATTTGCCGGCAGAGATAGTGGATAGGAATTGAATTCAGAGATTGCAGACTAAAGATATAAGTACAAATTGTACAGCTCTAACTCCAGACACCTCTTCGTTGTGGAATTGAACATTGGTGGATTAAGCACCAAGTGCTTTGCCCTTAGCCTATCATAGCCTTTTCTCTTTTTACCTTGATCAACATTGACATTGCTTTTCCTTGATATGATGATGTCCTGGAAAAGAGATTTGTTTCCACTTCCACCCAGTCTTTTTTTGTTATGTACATAGCCGTTATTGGGTTTTTGTGGGAGATAGATGTGTAAATTTTCTAGCGTGAGGACTTGGGCTAGAGCTTCATATATCCTCTTACCATAATGTTGCAGGAAGTGATATTTTGGCTTAATTCTCTACTCATCATGGCATTCTGGCGCTGTTTTTACTACTATTATTTGTTTTAATCTTTTCCGTTTATTTTAAAATTTCTTTTCTTTTATCCTCCCCCTTTCGCTAGCCAAATATGGAAAAACAAGGTAAGCAATTTTATTAAGTAGGTGGATGTTCATCAATATATGTAACGGTTGTGTGCATCATGCATTAATTGTACAGGGTGCTGGTTATATTACCCTGATGGAGCAAGGGATTTCATTTGAGGAAACACTCGAAAGACTTCATATTTATCTTTCATAATAGTGTTCTCTTTTGGGTTAAGTTTTGTAGTGGCTGATGGGATGGTGATGGTTTTACCTTCACTTCAATCTCAATGTGGTTATTTTGTCGTTGGTTCTGTGCACACTGTAGTCATAGTTAGAATATTGATG
>CANYLF010656777.1:0-10870 GCA_948193215.1 Bocquillonia castaneifolia
AAGGAACTTAAGAACAGTGATGTAAGCTCCCTGAAGAGGATGATTCTCCCAAAGGTCTAATTAACATTTGTGTTTTCTTCTGTTAGTTAATTGTATGTATATATTGCCATCAGCAATAGTTTCGTAATTGAATCGCAGAAAGCAGCCGAAGCACATCTCCCTGCCCTCGAGTCCAAAGAAGGAATTTTCATAAGCATGGATGACTTGGATGGCCTGCATGTTTGGACCTTCAAATACAGGTTGGACATCCTTTTTATTTATTGATCTTTCCATCTCTTTATCTTTTCTATTCAATCTATCTAGTTGGTTTTTAATCTTTTCGTCAATGCCAACTGCTTACGAATTCTTTATCGTGTCATCAGGTATTGGCCTAATAACAATAGTCGAATGTACGTACTCGAAAATACCGGTACAGCTTTATCAACTCTTAAAATTCTCCATCCATTACCTTTTTATTCTTTAATGACTCACCATTCTTGCATTAATTATAGCGAATCATCATTCTCGTTATCTAATTTTGTTAGGGGACTTTGTTAACATGCATGGTTTACAACTTGGAGACTTTATAATGGTGTACAGAGACAATCAAAATCATAATTATGTATGTTGCTTATTGAAATTTGAAGATTTTTCTTGATTAATAATTTTTCGTAAAGGAAATCATACATATTAAAAATGCTACGTTCTTGATTTTTATGCTTCATTAGGTCATTCAGGCTAAGAAGGCCTCCGATGAAGATATATACGCAAATCTTGCTAGGACTGCAGTCAATGACATAGTTCTTCACGATTATGAGATTAACAAAACCAGCTCCTTTTACATGAATTATCCAATGGTGGACAATACCGGATTGTCATTTATCTACGACACCACCACCTTCTCGGACGACTCACCCCTTGATTTTTTGGGCGGATCGCTGACTAACTACTCACGAAATTGGCACATGGAAAGCTTCGGATCGGTCGAGAGCTTGCCCTTGGATGAGTTCAATTAGAATCAAAGTGTACAATATTGTAAGATGGTGGCATTTTGTTAAAAAACCAAAAGGGTTGTATATGCACTACCTGAGAAGTGTAAAAAATAATGGAGCAAGTAGCTAAGCTATATAGGGTGAGCCTTCATTTTGCACCAACATTAAATGTTGTCTTTGAAGTGTGCCCTATAAATTGTATGTAATAATGGTAGCAACTATGTAGCAAGAGCACTGAAACTTGTGGAATGAATGCCCATTTTCTCCTTCTCTTTGGACTGATAGTGAGATTTGTAAAAAGAATGTTAACTAACTAATGTGAGTGTTTGCAGTTTAACACTAATAATTATGTATGGATACATATTGTTTCTCAGTTAATTCCCTTTAGCTATTAAGATTAATTAGCTTTTTCATTAATTACCAAATCGAGTTTGTAAATTTGTTCCTTTCATCTGGTGCTTAATTAGTTGAGTTATATATATTGTGTATTTTGCTTATTTTTCCAATGAATTTTTGAAAATTCAAGTGAAAATGTATTCCTATTATTTTTTATGTTTCAATAGTTTCCAGTTGATACATCTATAGCTATCAATATTCATAACTTTTGTTCAGTGATCTTGTGATAATTAAGTTCAAGTTTACTAGGATATATATGAAAAGATATTCTGGAGACTAATTACTTCTTTGTTATAAGGCCAAATTGAAACTTTTTTTTTTTAAGTTATATCCAATTATTTAAGATTTAACACTATATAATCTTTATTTTTTAATTTTTGTCTAATATAGGATTCCAGTCAGAAAAATTTAAAATTAGTGGTTGATTTTAGTGACGTATCATCGCTGGATTCCCTATCATCAAAAGAGGCGAGTCAACAAAAATTAAGCTGACTAATCACCCTTAGAAAATGATTTGTCTTCATCAGCTTAGTGCTTTAACAACAGAACCCCAAAATACACATTCTCCTCCATTAAAAAAACAACCCTAATCTTCTTTTCAGTCCACCACCATACATTTTTTAAAGCAATAGTGTATCAGAAGAGAATATGAACCCTAATTTTGCTGCCAACTCGATATCAAAATTAGGGTTCTATTCTCTCCTAATGCACTATTACTTTCCAAATCGTATGAGGTGGATTGCAAATAAGATTCAGGTTCGTCTATTGTTTGTTAATAGATGAGAAAATTTATCTCGGGTTTTGTTGTTAATGCCTTAAGCTAATGAAAACGACGTCATTTTATATGGGTGATTGGTCAACTTAATTTTTGCCGACTCATCTTTTTTTTTGAAGGGCATCTGATAATGACACGCTAATTTCAAAATTTTTTGACTGAAATCCTATAAAGATAAATTATAAAGTAAAAGTTATATAGTGTTAGACTTGAGAGTCGGATATAACCGAGTTTTTTGCAAGTTTATCTTGTTATAAATAAGTGGAGCAAAATTGACAACAAGCCCGTCTAGCTCAGTGGGTAGAGCGCAAGGCTCTTAACCTTGCGTCTCTTTCATTTTGGTTCCTTCCTCTTAATAAAGCGGTTTTCTTTTTTTTTTTTTTAATCACCTCGTTTAAATAAAATCAGTTAACCTTAATTAATTTTTATAAAATTTTAATACAATAATATATTTCCATATACGTATACACACACATATATATATATGTATGTATGTAAAATATGATCCTGTATTTTTAATATTTACACGTTTCTCTCACATTTTGTGTCCTCTATTTTTTAGAAATATTATTTTCAGTGTTCATTGCTTGTTGTTTCTATGTTTCTTTAAATAAAATCAACCACAACTTTATTTCTTTATATATAAAAAAAAATCATGAAAATGAATATTGATATTATCATTACTAATAAATCTTTTTATATTATTTTTACACAAGGTCAAACTTATTTTTCACTACACAATGACATGACATCAATAGTGTATGGTTATAAACGAAGTTTTACTTTTATAAAGTAAAATACTACTAGAATTTTTTTACTTTGAAGAAAAATTATATTAAAATCCCCAATGCAACAATTTTCATCTTTTTAGTTGGAAAAAGGGCATTTGAACTAAAAACTTGAATACTTACACATATTTCAATTATTAGATTAAGTTCCAGGAGACCGAATAATTTCCATTTATTCATGCTCAAAAGACACAATTTTTAAATAAATCATTATTTGATCAAAGAAAAATTAAATTGCTAGTAATATTACTATAATTACATATAGATAAATGGAGGAGCTCAAATTAGAAAAAAAAATGAAATTATTAGGTGAAAAAAGAGAATCTGAAAATATACATTTGGGATATTTATAATCGCGATTTGTGGAAGTTGGATTTTCCTTTCTACTAATTATATATATAGAGAAAATAAATAAATAATTTTATAACAGAATTAAATAATTCACGTATAAGCACAATTTTTTATGGTAAACATAGTTCCACTATATGTTTCTGTTAAAAAAAAAAACTATATGTCTAGGAAAAAAGATTATCAATTTAACACCAAGTACATGATTACATGTAAACATTTTTTGCCAGAGTGACAGGATCCCATGTACACAACCATATAAGTTGTAACAACACAAAAAATAAAAACAAAATAATATTAATAATGGAAATTTCACTCCTCCTTAACTACTAATAAAAAAAAATAAAAAATAAGCCCCTCTCTGTCTGTGTCTCTGGCCCTGTATCTGGCTCTGTTTATTTGTGTGTAAAAGATTGAAAAGGTTTGGAAATCAAAAGAAGAATGGCAAGTAGATATTGGGTGGTCTCATTATCAGTTCAAAATTCAGCTTCTGGCTTATGGAACCGTTTACAAGAACAAATCTCCAAGCATTCTTTTGATACTCCTCTTTACAGGGTTCTCTTTTCTTTCTTTCTTTCTTTTTTTTTTTTTTTTGATTTTATTTATCTGATCTTTTTTCTTTTTCTTTTTAACTTTATTTCTTTTGTTGATTTTGTGTTTCTGGGTGTGTTGCCCTTCAGTTCAATATTCCTAATCTGCGTGTGGGTACCCTTGATTCTCTTCTCTCCTTAAGTGATGATCTCGTAAAGGTAATTCTTTTTTAACTTGATTTGATCAAAATTTGGCCTTTAATTTGATGATATTTGTTGATTTGTTATTGGGTATTTGTTTGTTTTTTTAGTGAAGTTCTGTAATGTCAAATTTTGATTTTTTTGGATTGTGTTAGTATTGATTTAATTTGAATGTTTAGTCGAATAGCTTTATAGAAGGAGTGTCTCATAAGATCAGGAGACAGATCGAGGAATTGGAGAGGGTTTCTGGTGTGGAGAGCAATGCTTTGACTGTTGATGGTGTTCCTGTTGATTCATATCTCACCAGGTAGTGTTATTATTTGATTGTTTAGTTAAGTTTGATCACTTATGTTTGTGCTCTTATGAATTGGGTTTTCTGTGTTGTGACGATAGATTTGTTTGGGATGAAGCCAAGTATCCAACAATGTCACCTCTTAGAGAGACTGTTGACAGCATTCATTCCCAAGTGTCAAAGATTGAGGATGATCTCAAGGTGATATGATTTTTTTATATGCAATGGAATAATTGATTTACTTTTTTAGTGCAAGTTTGCAAGTATTAGAAGCAACAAAAGAGATCAAAACATTGCATGACGCCATGACCCCGTTTTTTAAGGCACTTTGTCTGTTGATTTACTTTTAAAATGGCACTTAGGGATAGATGTATTGCTAGACTTTTTCTGTTGGGTGTTCTGTTCTCTTTAATCTTTTCCAGATTCAGTTGCTACATGTATTGTTTCCAAAGCAGCAATTTATCTTGTATGTTGTATGACCTATACAAAATATAAGCCATTGTTGACCATGGTGTCGAGAATTCTGCCCTTCTGTTTTCTACCTCAACCTCAACTGAAAGAACCTTGAGATTGTTTTGGTCATCTTCGTTTGTATTTGTGTTTTCTGCATGGCTAATCTCCTTTGCATAAATTAGTGAAACATGTAAAGTATTTTATTGATTATTTTCCAAAGAAAAAGTGGCCAACAAAAATTGATGAGTATAGATGTAGTTATGCTATGACTCATATAGGTCTCACTGGAAGTTTGGGCCTTTATATTTTGTATTTTGTGTTTTATGTTAGGTTCGTGTTGCTGAGTATAACAATGTGCGAAGTCAACTCAATGCAATTAACCGTAAGCAAAGTGGGAGGTATAAGCTTACCCTTCAAGTTTAATCATTGGATATATAATCACTTTTTCCTTGTTCCTTGTATGACCTTTGTGGATGTGTTTCAGCTTAGCTGTCCGTGATCTTTCCAATTTGGTGAAACCAGAGGATATGGTTGCCTCTGAAAATCTAACAACCCTCCTTGCAATTGTTCCCAAGTATTCGCAGAAGGATTGGGTGGCGAGTTATGAAACATTGACCAGCTATGTGGTAAGATTTATGTCCTTTTATTTGTGAATTGCTGATCCAATACTTGCTGCTTTGAGTGTTGTTAAATATTATCCTCTATTTCAACTCTTTATTTTATTCTAATGTATCATGTTGGATGAACATACTTGATTGGATTGATGGTTGTCACTTCAACTGATCGGCACTTGAAGTTGTTGGGAAAACTTTTGAAATTTTGAAAATAGGCAAGCCTAACACCAGGATATATAGGAGTTTCAGATATTTTTCCGTGCTTCCATGTCTCATAGCTTAGTTGTGAAATGTCATTGCTGGGAACCAGTTCCCTTGGGTTTACTTTAAGTTGTCATTACTATTTTTTGAAATTCATTTACTTTATTTTACTCTAGACTTGCTATATTTACCAACATCTGGCTTGGCTTCTTCAGGTTCCCAGGTCCTCCAAGAAGTTATATGAGGATAATGAATATGCACTTTATACAGTGACACTGTTTAGACGTGTTGCAGACAATTTTAGAATCAGTGCGCGTGAAAAAGGGTTCCAAGTGAGATTACTTTTAGCATCAGTGAATAAGTTCTTGAATGTTTTGCATAAAAATAATTGAGTTGCTGGGAAATGTGTAACTTGCAATTCTGTTTGATTGTGTTTCAGATTCGAGATTTTGAATATAGTCCAGAAGCACAAGAGAACAGGAAGCAAGAGTTGGAAAAATTAGTGCAAGACCAAGATAGCTTTAGAAGCTCTCTTTTGCAGTGGTGCTATACCAGTTATGGAGAGGTAATGCTTTTTCTTTTCCTTTCCTCAGTTCTTCTTTGAGAACATATGATCCAGGGTAGACTTGGATGAACCTTCCCTTATATGTTTGTTATGGAACAATGTTTCATGAATGAAGGATTTGGGATTTAAACCTGGAGTGAAACTGGCTGGGTTGTTTTAAATTGAGTTGGAGTTGATTACATGGTTGCTTGAAGAAAATAGAATGGCAGTTTGATAGCAGGAATTATGGCATCCGTGCTTGGTTGGACTTTAAGGAGTTTATTGATAGGGAAGATTAAAAATATGATAGGAGTTGATGGCCCCCATGTTAGAGTGTTGTGGCATGTGGGAATTAAGTTTTCTCTAAGTTCGCAAAATTGAGTTGATAGGAGTTATCATGAGACTAACACATGTCTGCAAAGTGAAACAAACATAGGCTAGAAGCTGAATGAAAATGACGTGCGGAGTTATCTATGTCATTGTATTGATTTTATTGAATGCACAAGATTGTTCATAGCATATTTTTGCATCTTAGATGGTTTGTTTCAGTGGGGAAATTTTTTGCGTCTTAAATTGCTACAATGAAATTGAGTTCTTATATAATTTTGCTTTTGATATGCATGTCTATTTAATTAACTAATAAAATTTAAGAATAAAATCGTGGTATAAATAGCTAAAATTTTACCAAAAAATTGTACCTTTACTGCCTCTTTGGACTGGAGAATCATAAGTCTTATCCTCTGGGGCAGTTTCTTATATTTACATAGTTGGAGACTCTAACTTTACACCTTGATTCATTTAGTTAGTTAAATAGTCCTCCCTTCCTTGAGGTCCTTCTGGTTTTTAGACTTGCTGAAACCTTTGAAGCTTTTGACTCGGTGTTCCCATGGTTCAGTCAATTGATTGCTGTCAAGAATTGTCATTTTATTGTTGCTCTTGTTATTCTCTTCTAAACAGCGAGTTTATATTGATGCAGGTTTTTAGCTCCTGGATGCACTTCTGTGCAGTGCGTGTTTTTACAGAGAGCATCCTGAGATATGGATTGCCTCCATCATTCTTGGTAAATCCCACCTTCGTTTTGTAGTTATTGACTTTTCCCTTAAAAGGATTTGTTCTTCATCAAACGTTGGCTCCTGGGATATTTCAGGCCTGTGTCTTAGCTCCATCTGTGAAAGGTGAGAAGAAAGTGCGTTCAGTCCTTGAAGGATTAAGTGACAAAGCAAACAGGCAAGTTGAGATGTTCTCTTTAAATGTTCTCTCTTACACTGAATGAGCTTCCTAAAGCTACATGTTACCACTTCTTGAGATTGATTTGGTTGTTCTTGGGACACTTAGCTCTTTTTTCTTTTTTATGCTTTGAAGATGTCCAAGATCAATTGTCCAGTTCCCTTATTTGCGGCAAAGTTTGTGGTACTGTTGACAAATCAAATTTTATTACTCTGGATGATGAAAAGAAAAGGTCTAGAGGAATATTATGTGACACTCTTCATAGATTAAGACGGGCATGTAGTTCAAAATCAAATTTATAGCCTTCATTTTTTTTTTTTTGATAAGAAATAATTTATTAGAATTGAGAGGATGAACCAGAAAAACTTATCATGGAAAAGAAAGCTACATCCAAGCCAATAGGCCTCCCCATAACACCCATTCCTAGAGCAGAACCATGAAAAGTGGACAGAAAGAGTTACAAATCATTACAAGGATGAGTGTTGTTAGGTGATCTTAATCAGTTTTGGGAATTACAGTAGCTTCAAAGGATCTAGATCAATACAGAGTTAACAATATGCAATAAAATCCTGGTCTCGCAATACTCCTTGTTTGGCAAAGTTGTCAGCAATCGCATTGCCTTCCCTTGGAATGTGAATGAAGCGAACAGGTGGCAGAAAATTTATGACTGTGAATTGTGTTGATAAAATTATTAAGCTTCCATGGTCCAAGTGCAGTACCAGATGCCCAAGCTATAGCAGATGTTGAGTTAGATTCAACTATTACATTAAATTCTACTAGCTGTTTCCTAAGAGATTCTGCATTCCTGAGCACATTTCAATTCAAGTGAGAAGAACTATTAATGCAAGAAAAATGATATTTTAGAAAATAATTTTATCTACATCCAGAGCTGGAAATGGCTAAGAATATGTGCCTAGTTGTTCAAAGGCTAAAGCACTGTGCCTCTGGCTGTATTGGCTGTGGAAAGAAACACCATTCAACTGATCAGTCTTTCTTTGCATTTCATATTATTTCTGTCATCTGAATAGACGCTCTGCTTTCTTTTTTATTTTTATATTTTTCCTTCTAATGCAAGTTTCTGGATTCTTTTTTTTTTTTTTTTTGGTCTTGCTTTTTTAAGTTCTCTTTGCTTTTGACATTCTTGAGAAACATTCTATCGATTTATTCATATACTTCCCTCACCAACCTTTACTTTATCTGTATGTTTCTATGATGAATGGGATTTGTGAACCTAGATAATTCATTCACTCATGCAAATTCTCATCATCTTTTTTAATCTGGTAATGCAGTACATTCTGGAAATCTGAAGATGAAGTGGGAGGAGGGATGGGAGCTTTGGGCGGCGATTCTGATACTCATCCTTATGTGTGCTTCGCAATCAATCTTGTTTGAACAATGCACAGCCCGGTTCCTTTTTTGTGTCAAATGCCTAGTCCAAGATTTCCTTCTTTAGACATATCAATAAATGGACAGGAATAATGAATATGTATATTAGCATTCGGTAGATCGATTCTTTGGTTTATTTGTAATTGGAGCATGCCAATTTAAGTGTTCTTGGTTTACGAGTGAGGACAATATTTTGCGGGGGAAGATTTAGTAAATCCAGTATGTATCGACACTTGTATTTTGAGGTTCCAGCTCAGGCAAACAAACCATTTGCTTGATGTATTTATATTTATTGTATTGCTGATGATTTGCAGGACGTGTTGGATCTTAGTTATACTATTTATGGTTACCCTTTCAGACATTTTGTGAGGATGCTTGAGGCGTCCTCCATTCACTCCATTTGAACTGGATGAGCAGTTGCTACTGTATGTTGGTGATAGTCTCAGACTCGGTTGCTCGAGCTATTTTTTTATGTTGTTTCTTATAAATGCACTATCAACCTCGGTAGGACTAATTGAATAAGTCAAGTTTTGGGATGTTTGGGTTTAGTTCATTTATTAAACGAGTCAAACTTGAGCTTAAATTGTAAACTCTTTTAGTAAGTCAAGCATCACTGTGCTCATATAATGTTTATGAGCTAATCGAGTTTTTATCAAGCTTGATTTTTTATTTTATAAATATTAATTTAAAATACTTTTATTATAAAATCATTCTTAAAAAATAATGTTTAATATATAAATTAAAGTTTAAATATGAAACTTATGATTATAAATATGATAATGATTATTTTTCATAATTAAAAAATATTTATAATTTAAATATTTATTGATAAATCTAGTTTTACTTATGAAATAAATATATAAATTATAAATAATATTTGTTTAGTTTTAATAATTTATTTATAAGAGTAAATGTATACGATAAACGAACACTTGAAGAATTTGTTTACGAGTTTTTAGACAAATAAGCTCATGAACTCCTGATCGAACAGTTCACGAACATAAACGAGCCGATCACCTCAATGTTCAAGCTTGGCTCATTTAACTAAATGAACAAAAAATTGAGCTTATGATCGGTCCCTTTCACGAATGAGTTCAAGCGGAGCTCATTAACGAGCCGAACACCAAATTATTCATGAAAAGCTCAATTCATTTACAACCCTAAACCTCAGAAAAGGTAGTTTTGAGAGTTTAATGTCTTTATCACATCATTTTCACCTCAACAATTCATTAAACTCTTATCTATTAAATTATCTTTCCTAATTGTTATACTCCTTAAATGTGTCTTTCAAATTACACCATATTATTTTTTGAAGGGGAATCACACATTATATTATTAGTATTCCACTATTGCACTTTATCATTTTATGGGGAAAAAAAAAGAAAAGAGAATAATAAGGCTATAAAACATCCAAATGCTGCAAAAGTAGCTCATTTACACCTCTATCAACCGCTCAATATTCATTGAGAAGTTGTTCCTATTAAACTCCCCGAGATGGGAGTCTAATAAACCCTCATTATTATAGATGCCCTCAGCACCTAAAAGATTCACAATATTACTAAATTGCATTTCAATACACATCAAATCAGAGGTAAAAATGTTGTGAAACTTTTTCAATTTTTAATTATCTTTATTAAATTATAAGTAACGGGATAATTTGAGTTATTCACTTTAGTATCTAGAAGAGCTCATCATAAACTTGACCGTAAAAGATTTTCTTCAGAATAAGAAATTAGGTTAAATAAAAAGGAGAGGGATAAATATAGCTACCTAAAAAGTTATAATAAAAAAAGAATAATAAGAACATAGATCAAAATACTGGCTCTCTTCTTCTGTTTTTGTTTTCTCTTCTGTCCTTTATTTTTTGGTCATATTTTCATGCTTCGTAATCATAACAACCTCCTTATATCTATTGCTTTCTTGTATTGTCTTGTCTTGTTTCCCTCATGATGTTCGTCTATTTTTCTTTTATCTTCCCATAATCCCATCCCATACTTCTTAAATAATAGTAGGCTTCTCTTTTTTCCTTCTTTTTCTTTCAAGATTTTCAAGTTTGCAATTCATTTTATAAAGTTGATAATTAAAATCATTTACAATGTTCTCTTGGTCATTTATCTTAATTAATAATTTCTTAGTATTATATT
>CANYLF010657253.1:0-12776 GCA_948193215.1 Bocquillonia castaneifolia
TATCTCTTATGTAGAAATATTAATTTATAAAATCGTTTTAGTATAAAATCTCCTATTTAAAATATTACTTTTTTCTAGTTGGTTATATTTTAAGTTATATATTTCTAAGTAACCTATAAGATATGAGGATTTATATTTGAAAGATCAAAAAGTGAATTATATGAGTGTTGGACAACCTTTAGTTATCTATAATTTCATCATTACATTAATTAAGAAAACTATTTAAAAGCATATAATAAATTATATTATATTTGATATAAATGTTATAGAAATTAATAATATCTATTAATTTATTATTTTTATGTAACAAGATGATATTAATTTAGAGATGGAAAGAAACCATTACCTCTTAAAATTATCAGTACTATGATTTATGAGTTAAGCACAATCTACTTGCCTTCTTCTTTCCTCTTCCGATTACTATCATTCTTATACTTTTTTTTTCTTTTCTCTTTTTCCGTTTTTGGAGTTTTTTAGTGACCACATTCATTATCACCGTCTTAGGATCCCTCACTCTCCCATCTCTTTCGTCCTGCCTGCCGCTTCCTTCCACCCTTGCCCCTCCAGTTTATTTCCTTCTTTCCTCCTTTTCATTTCCTATTTCTTTCTCTTTCCCCTCCTGTTGGACTTTTCAGAGCTATAATAGATAAAAATAAAGAGGATAAGAAGATAGTTTGAAGTTGAAGCTAGAAAGGATATTAATATATAAATTTAATAAACTTTAAAACAATATTTAATTTCATTAAATTCAGTCTAGAATTAGTAGCCTATCAGAACTTTTAGATGCTTTAAGAAAAATTAGAGATGAAATTCAGATAGATTTAAATTTTAAGGAAACAAAACAAACAACAATAGTTTATTTTTTCTAATAAAATAACATAGTTTTTTTATAGGTGGAGATACCACCGGAATAGTCGTTAATATATGTCGTTTTTCAATATTGGAACACTTTCTTATTTGTCATTTTATAATTGTAACAAATATGAAAAATAATGTTGTAGCACTACTATTTGATTAAATAATAAGAGCTTTTTTATAGTGTATTAATGATTTTTTTTTAATTTATGGGTTGTGTATGATAGGAGAACATATTAATTTATTGAGGTTTTAGTGTACTCTATATAAGTTGATATTTCCAACTCATGAAGGCCGATTCAATTGATTATGGGTATTTATGGATACTACCTCCTCCGTGCTACTAAAGTTTTAATTTGACTTAATCTTTGTGTCTCAATAAAGTTGCTTAATTTCAATTTTTGACACTCAATCTTTCTAATTTATCATTATTAATGACACTTGTAAATATTTTAATGCATTTTTTTTACCAATCAAAGGTAAAATGGAAAAACAGAAGACATTTATTATTTTTCTTAATCTTGGTAAAATGGTTAAATTAAGTAACTTTAGTAGTAATTCAGCTACGTAGCTGCTTAAAATGAAAGCTAGTTTCTTAAAATGAAAAGAATTACAAAGTGAACTAATGACATAAGAATTTCTCATGGAACAAATACTAAATTGGTTCCATCTCTAAATAGACAAAATAACACATACCCTTCATACAGATCATACAAAAATTTCGAGCTGCAAACCTCTTTTCTTCAACATTAGTCTCCTCTGAGATGCAAATGTGGTTTTAGGCTCTATGAGCTAATCATTTGTCGTGCCTGAGTGATACGAAGTTTCGCCACGCTATGTCTTGAAAGAAGAGCTTTTGACAAGCACGAAAGAATCCAAGAGAAAAGAAGGGGAAAAAACGTTGATCTTGCCACTTCTAATCTTTATAAGCAATCGAAAATGTAGTTCCATTTCCCCATCATCTCCTTCAAAAAAAGAAAAAAAACTATCTCAAATAAGCTAATTATCTGATGATGGTTTCCAAATACTACTCTCCACTTCTTTTAGCCCTGGCAATATCTTCACTGATATGCGGGTGCTATGCGAACAAGTCCAACTACGGTACTTCTTCATTCCCATTTAGAGAGGCAACAGTGGATCAACTTCAAAATGCTTTAAGGCAAAGACAATTGACCTCAAGGCAAATCACTCAGTTCTATCTCAATGAAATCAACAGGCTCAATCCTCTCCTTAGAGCAGTCATTGAAGTGAACCCTGATGCACTTTCTCAAGCTGACAGGGCCGATCAGGAACGAAATTCTAATCGACATGCATCATCTTTCAATAACTTGCATGGCATTCCCATCTTGCTTAAGGATAACATTGCTACCAGAGATAGGCTCAACACCACTGCCGGCTCCTTTGCCTTGCTTGGCTCGGTCGTGTCTAGGGATGCAGTAGTTGTGCAAAAGCTGAGGAGAGCTGGTGCTATCATATTAGGGAAGGCTAGTATGACTGAATGGTCTTCTTTTAGATCTGATTATTTGCCTCATGGCTTTTGTGGAAGAAGCGGCCAAGGAAAGGTAATAATATATGAATGAAACCCTTTTTTGTCTTAGTTTAATGGAAGGTAACATATATATAAGGGAATAAGGAAATTTTTTTTTTTTTTATTTGGTTGCAGAATCCTTATGTTCTATCAGCAACTCCTTGTGGGTCAAGTAGCGGGAATGGAATAGCTGTTGCAGCAAATTTAGCCGCTGTAAGTCTTGCCACTGAGACTTCTGGCTCCATTTTATGCCCAGCTAGTGCTACCTCAGTAGTGGGTATCAGGCCAACTGTTGGTCTCACTAGTAGAACTGGTGTTATTCCTATCTCTTTTAGACAAGATACAGTTGGGTATGTGATTTTTCTTTTGATTATCATAATTTTTTTTTTTTTTTTGCATGCCACTGTTAAAAGGTTAACAAAGGACTTGTTATTGTCTTGTGCAGGCCTATGTGCAGGACAGTAAGAGACGCAGTTTATGTCCTGGATGCAATCGTAGGATCCGATAACTATGATCCTGCTACTAGGGGTGCATCGAGGTTCATTCCCAGAGGTGGCTACAGGCAGTTTCTTAATCCTGATGGACTTAGAGGTAAGCGATTGGGGATTGTAAGGAATCCATTTTTCAGGTTGGGCAATGATCAAGGATCTGTTGTATCTCTAACTTTTGAGCGTCACCTAAACACTCTACGGTAATAATCCAAACTTAATTTCCAATCTAGATTTCTGCTAATTAATCATTAATATTAATTGTAAGTACTAATACATTTTTTGTGCAAAATTCAGACAAAGAGGTGCAATTCTAGTAGATAATTTGCAAATAGCCAACATTAATGCCATCATAAACAAGGACCAAAGTGGCGAACTCCATGCACTTTTGGCAGAATTCAGGCCAGCAATCAACAAATACCTACAACAGTTGGTGAAATCTCCGGTTCGTTCTTTAGCAGACGTCATTGCCTTCAACAACAGGTTCTCCAACTTGGTACGTGTATATGTAAAATTTAAAAGTTGCCTGATTAAGAGTGTTTCCGTTTCTGACACGTTTGATATTGATATGCAGGAGAAGACTAGGGAATATAGACAAGAGCTCTTTGAATTCTCTGAATCTCTCTCAGGTCCTGCTGGTGATAGACTATTGAAGACAATAGTACCTCATCTTAATCAACTTTCAAGAAATGGAATGGAGAATTTAGTAAGGACACACAATTTAGATGCCATTGTGAGTCCTTTCGATCCACAAAGGAGCTCAGATTTCTCAACTCTACTTTCAATTGGAGGGTATCCAGGAATTACTGTTCCTGCTGGTTATGATAATAGAGATGTGCCTTTTGGCATTTGCTTTGGAGGAGTACAAGGCACAGAGCCAAAATTAATCCAGATCGCCTATGGCTTTGAGCAAGCTACTAAGGTTAGGAGGGCGCCTTCATTCAGGAATTGAGCTTCTGCTTTGGAATAATATATAAATAGTATCTTGGCTTGCAAGTAATAAGTATCCTTTTGGATGTTCATATATTAATAAATAAGTGTTAAAAAAATGTGAATTTAATGTACTAGTAGTGAGCAAAAACTTTTATGCTATTGTGTATTGGGTAGTCTACATGAATAACACAGTCAATTGAGCTGTGCTTCATGTCATATATATGGTGTAATATTAAATTTATCGTTTTGTAATAAAAGAGGTCAAGATATATATGGTATTTAATAAACTATTACCCTGCATTTAAGAAGAAAGCATAAGCTACATAAGAAACATGCAGTTCTCTTCGTCAATCCGTTTTGTACCTTTTCCCTACTATTTAATAATGTTAAGATTAAAATTCTTATCTTTATTGTTTGATGTCTTTAAAGAACGTCAAGTTCTCCATAATTAAATAATAAAAAAAACAACTGAACTGCAAAACCACTTCATATTGACCTACCACTGTGGATACATATAACATGTGCTATTTACCAAAAAAAAAAAAAAAACATGTGCTGCTTTGTAAGCCTGGACATTGATGATCCATCTCATCATTGATCTTGAATAAGTTGAGTGCTTGTATTAAAAACTCTTCGTACATATACACTCCTCCGGTCTTAAAGAAAAGCAACACAAATACTTTGCATTTTGAATCCTGGATTAATAAAAAAATCGATAAATTTTATCAAATAGTTATATATATATATATATATATATATATATATATTAAGAACTGAATTTTAAGTATTAAAATGATAATTAATGAAATTTTAAGTGTTAAATTTAATAATTTATTTGACAATTTCAATAATTGAAAATATTATTTTTTTAAGATTAAATATATCTTAAAATTTTAATTTTATATACATGAAAATACATAATTAAGATTATAAGTAATGATTTATAAATATTAATTATGAAATATCTATATAAGGGTATAATAGTTTAAGAGTATATACATCACTTTAATAAAAAAAAAAACTAGTCGATTTCCTGCGTTTCGGGCAAAAATTATTAAATTTTTTAAGAAAAATATTTAAAGCAAATTAATTGGTATTAATATAATATAATACAATTAAAATTTTTAATTTACAATCATAGATTTATAAAAAAATGATATTGATTTTTTATTTTATGAAAAAACATATATAATCAAGAAAAAAGTAATTTATTTTTAAATTTAATCAGTCAATTATATTCAGTTTTGTAGGATTATAAAATTGGTTACATCTATTTTGAAATCATTATTAGTTTTATATTTTTTTATTAAATTAAAAAAACTCATAAGTTTATTAAAAGATCCAAAAAATTTACTATTCGTTTGAGCTGACCTCTCCTTAATCATAAATAAAATGTAAAATTATTATAGAATCAAAATAACATTTTCTTTGATTATTACTGTAAAATATGTTTTTAACTCATTCTCAATTTTTTTTAATGTTTTTACAATTAATTTATAAGTTTTAATATGTATTTTAAAAAAAATCATAAAATTTACTAAAAAGTGTTGAACTTCTAATAATCATTTGAACCTATCTCTCTTTAGTCATAACTAAAATATTAAATTAACATTCTTTCATAGAATCAAAACGATAAAAAAATAAAATAATTCATGACTTACAACTCCACATATTGCAATATCCACCATTCCAATCCTGTCATCTCACCAAAATATTTCTTCTGATATGATCTTTTGGCAATGACATGTTCTTATATGGTTTCAAGAATTTACAAAGTGTCCTTTACTGCCTTCTCTTGTTCTTCTCCATCCCTTAAAAATCTTTCATAAATTTGTCAAAAATATTTTGAAAAGCATATATAAGAAAGATGACTTGAAGATCAAGTATATATATTAATACTATATACATTGAACTTGATTAAATGCTGCACATCACACTAAGAATCATGAACTTAATCAATTGCTTGGATTACACATCATTCCACGATTAATGAATTTATTATTTGACATTATCTTGAATAAAATTATTTAATTAAATTTTTCCTTAATTGTTGTTCAATGAATCAAGTTTTTTTAAATACCATTAGAAGGTTTCTTCTAATTCTCTCCATCATTTTTTCTTTCAACTTTTTTCTTTAATCCATAGATTTATCAACAAATATATTCAAGAGTATATATAAGGAAGATAACTTGAACAACACACTAAGTTACTTGTACAACACACCAAGTTTCACAAATTTTTATAAACAACATTTACTACTTGAAACGATTTTCAATAAAAAATTATTTATTTAATTTCTTATTATTAATTGATGTTTAATGAATCAAGTCTTATTTATCTTTAATCACTGAATTTTATATATATTTTTATAAAACAAAAAAAAATAAACACATTTTAGATATAATTATTTGAATATGTAATTTTGATTATAAAATTTACAATAATATGATAATTATAATTATGCTATTTATATCAAAAAAAATCATTTTTTATTAGTTTAATTCTACATATTTTTTCTTTTGCCAAGGAACAAACACAACTGATTTTGTATCGAATCTATTATTGATTTTGTTCAGTAATTATTGACCAATATATATAATATTAAATATGATTATGATTGCAAGGACTCGGTAAGTTACTGTTTAAATTTTGATCCATGCAATGCAGGTTTTGTCAATGAAATTGCAGTTTTGTATGCATTTTGGTACCTGTTGCTGTAAAAAGAGAGAATAGAGTTTCTTCTTCATGTTATAGTAAAGCTGCGTGTGATTATCATATGTGAATAAAAAATATAAAAAATGACCTCAATAGCTATATAAAAGATAACTTGATAACCAAGTAAAATTAATAAATTCATTGTATTAGAAATTACAAAATTCATTAAATAAAATTAATAAATTCATTATATTGAAAATTACAAAGTTAATTAATAAAATTTATTAATTAATTTTAATTTAATTAGTTGATATTCCATGAATCAAGTCTTATTTGTTTTCTATCATTTACACTTTGACTAAAATTTTATTTAAAATTTTACAATATTCAATTTAAACCAATTATAAAACAAATAAATTAAGATTAACTTTAAAAATTTAGAAAAATATAAAAGTGATCAAATAAGAAGTCTAGGCTTTCTCTTTGCATCGCTTTTATATTATATATAGAAAAATATAAAAGTGATCAAAGGAGAAGTCTAAACTTTTTCTTTGCATCAACTTTTATATTATATATAGATAGATAGATAGATTCTACCACTTGGAAATGCCCATAGCACCACGTTCCCAAAGTACTTGTCAACTACTCTGGGGCTCATTCTTATGCGACCATCCATAAAAACTATGACATGGGTGGTTTCATATCCGTTGAGTAGTCCTCAAGCCTTTTTTATGGCTTGCCAAAGATGAGCAGTCAAGTCTCAAAAGTGGTAGGCTGCTTCATGTTATCATCATGGTTCCCATTTGATGATGAAGCTGCAGCAGCTTTAATCGTGGAAAGAAAGTCTCGAGTAAAATTAACTTTGTGAACAACAATTTCTCCACCAACAAAGTTATCTACAGTACTAATCAAGTGTTTCATAAAGTTTAGTCCTTTATATTCACAACAATCGACCAGAAGTGGAAGTCGTGGAGGTGTGAGAGAATGAACAATAAAATTTTTTACAAATTTATTCAAAATGTGCTCAATGAAGAGTATATATAGAGGAGATAACTTGAAGCTTAAGTATATTAATGTTTATGTACATTGAACATGATTAAATGTTAAATATTCAAGTATTTAATGTTAACACAATTTTCAATGAAAATTACTATTAAATTTAATTTTTTATTGATATTCAATGAATTAAGTCTTATTTTTTTAATATCATTTAAAATTTATATTATTTATTTATTTAAAAAATTTATAAAATTGAACTAAAACAATCATAAAGCAAATAAATTAAGGTTAAATCTAAAATTTTTTAAAAATTATAAAAATATAAAAGTGATCAAAGGAGAAGTCTAGACTTTCTCTTTTTATCAACTTTTATATTATATATAGATTTTGAAAAACATTAACTTAAGTTTTTTGGTTACTTATAAAAAAAAAGTTTCTTGGTTAAAATTTTAAAGTTAATAATCACTATAAGAAATTTCTAGATTAGAAACGGACAAAATCCGTTTCTAATTCTGGAAAATCCGTTTCTAATCGATTTAGAAACGGATTTAGAAATGGATATTGTCCATTTCTAAAAACGTCATCGCTAATCAGAATTAGAGATAGTCCGTTTCTAATTAGAAATGGATTTAGAAACAAATAAATCCGTTGATATTTCCATTCTAATCCATCTAGAAACGAAATTTCGGGGACGAAGAAAAATAAAATTAGAAACGGATATATCCGTTTCTAATTCTATTTTTTTATTTTTTAAAAATAATTTAGAAATGGATATATCCATTTTTAATTTTGGAAACGGATTTAGAAACAGATATATCCGTTTCTAATTCAAATTTTTTTTGTTTTTAAAAAATAATTTAGAAACAGATATATTCGTTTCTAATTTTGGAAACGGATTTAGAAACATATATATCTGTTTCCAATTTCATTTTTTATTTTTTTTTAAAATAATTTATGTTGGCCTTAGTGGCATCAATCCATATTATTTTGATTTTAACAACCTTTTATCTTTGTCTAACAAAGTTCCCAAGTGTGTAGGTTGAATATTCAACTAGTTTTGGATTTTTCCTGTAAATCGCGCCCGGGATTAGGGATATCGTGTCTGTGGCACAATATCGCGCCCGCGATCACATAATCACCCCCGCGATTAGGACATATCCCGCCTGTGAAATGCAGATCGCGCCTAGGACATTTGATGAAATCTTCGAAGGGTCTGTTTGGTTCAATCGCGCTTGCGACCATTCAAATCGCACTCGCGATTTGATGAAATAGAAAGTCCAATCTTTGAAGGATTCTCTGCTCACTAAGGCAGCGCCCGCGACATGTTAAATCGCACCCGCGATTTAATCAAACAGAAAGCCATTCTCAAAGGCATCCTCTGCATGGTCATATCATGCCCGTGATTGAAGATGTTGCCCCCGCGACATTTAAGGAAGATCCTAAAAAACTAGCCATTAGGAAGATTACGCTCGTGACAGGTGGAACCGCGCCAGCAGTCTGACAGATTTCAGTGCATTTAATGCAAAAGTAACTAGACGTTAGAGACACATTTGGGGTTATTTCTAGCAGCTAGTTTTGGGTATTATGGCTATAAATACCCTTCATAAATGTTCTTCAACTAAGAACATTAATTCTTTGATAGCCAAACCCTTGAAAATTTATTTCTCATCTTTGTAATTAATTGTTGTTTAGTCTTGGGTAGCTAGAACTCTAGAGCATTTGTTGCTTGGGTTGAGTGAATTAGTTATCCATTATACTAGTGTCAATTCTTTGTGAGTTGGGGAAACACTAGGGTTGGTTATGAGTTAGCCATTTGTAAAACTCATTGTAAAGGTTGAAGATAGCCTATTGAAATCTTCATTGTAAAGGTTTGGGATCGCCTTAAAATCCCTTGTATCACTATTATGGTTTAATGGAACCCCAAAGAGGTCTTTGGGAGAGTGGACGTAGGACAAGTTGGGTCCGAACCACTATAAAATCCTTTTATGTTCATTCTACTTCATCTCCATTCTTTCTTAAAATTTTAATTCCGTACAAATTCACCCCCCTCTTAGTATTTTCAATTTATATATAATATATATAAAAATTTATATATAATATATTGTATTTAAATAAAACCGTGATCAATCATTAAATTAAATGGTGAATATAAATTTGGAGGAAATTGGAATTAAAACTAAAAATAGATTAAAAAAAGTAAATGTAAAATAGTCAAAAGAATAGTATAAAGAATGTCAATAAAACAATTAAGTTCTAAAGTACAAACCATACAACCAAGTCCTAAGCCATAGGGGGGGTCTCCCTGATGATCCGGCTCGTGATATGTTCGACATCATTTTGAGTGCCTGCCTGCTGCTCAGCATCAGTCTGAGGTACTGTCGGCTGCTCAACATCAGTCTGAGGTGCTGGCTAATGATCGCTGGATTGGTGGTACATAAACAGAGGCGATGGAGGAATATCATCTAGAACGGGGATGCCCTGCGTTCGAGCATACTTTGAAATCCTTCTAACGGTGTGATGAACTATATGCTACATAAGTGATGAAACTGATCGCTCCACAGCTCTCTAAAACTCAAGATCTAATCCGTATAAGTTCGGCTGTGACTGTGTAGTCGGAGGTGGCGCATGTGATGATGCAGTAGGTGCATGATCAATAGACAATGCCAGCAATGATGATGCAGATGAGCCAATGCCATATATACACTACTTCTTAACCCCATCAACAACGGTAATAAACAAAGAATCTGAATCTGGCTCCGGCTCCGGCTCCGGCTCCGACTATGATGTATGGCACTCCCCCCTTGAAGACTCCGGCTGAGGCTAAGTAGCATAATTCAGTAACTCCTGACATCGATCCTGTTCAATCTAAAAGGATGCAATTTACATTGAAACATGTAACAATGGATAAGATAATCAAGAAAATGATAATATAAGATTATCAAGAAAATGATAATATAAGATTATTACTTACATTAATAGTCTCTGCCCTCTTGTTCACAAAACGATTCCTGTCGCTCTCCAAAGTATGTGTACGGAGGAACACCTGCAGCAATGAAGGCTCGTGGCTCTCCTCTCGAGCCTACATAAATGAAAATTAAATGCAAGTATCGATTTCATAAATAAGTATAATTGTATAATTTATAAAAATTAAATAAGTTAACTAACCATAACTTGAGCATGCTTTGTTAAAGATCGAGAGCCACTAGTATGGCGAGTAATCCCTGTCCCTGGTCCAGCTGGCTCGCTCAGAGTGTTCTTCTTGGCAATGTCACACTTCTTCTTATACTCGTCCTTACTCCACTTCTGCTGCCAAGCTCTCCATACATCCTCAGGACAACCTTTTCTCGACTTGTCCTTGAATTTGCTGATGACGCTTCCATATCGGTTACCAGCATGAGAGTTCCAAGCCCACCTGATATCTTCCTCTATATAAGGAAGCTCCCAACGAAACTCCTTCTGTTATAAGGAAAAAAATTAATCAAGTTTAGTAACCAAAAAAAAATTTTGTTAATTGAAATGATATATAAGTAATATATAATTTCTATATAGTAAGATTAAATTCAATTTTATATGAATTATTTTACCTTAAACTCATTGAAGTACAAATCCATATGCTCAATCATCACGTGGGGCCAGTTGAACGTATTAGGAAATAACATCTTTTTGAAGATGTTAGTAATCTGTCTGGAGACACAATTGGTGGGTAGGATCATGTTACTGTACACACAAATAATTTATTTATTATAAGCAAAGCATAAATCAGTCAATAAGTCGATAAAAAGATATAATTGAATTGAAGTAGAATATATATAAATTGAAATTTTACTAACCAAGAAGGATTGAGAGTGAAGTGCCCGAGAGAGGGAGGGGGGGGGGGGGTTGAATTGGTGCGGAATTAGAAAATAAAAATTACTTTGGAGAATAGACAGAAATTTATAGTGGTTCGGTCCAACTCCTTGACCTACGTCCACTTCTCCTAAATACACAATTTGGGGTTCCACGACCACAAATGGATTACAAGGAGATTTAACAGGCTATCTCCAACCTTTCCAATGAAGATTTCAATGGCTATCTTCAACCTTTACAATGTGAGATTTCACAGGCTATCTCACGACCTTTACAATGAAGATTTAACAGGCTACCTTCAACCTTTACAAAGAGAATTACAAAGGCTCTCTCCAAACCTAGAGTTTATAAAGGCTCACCCCAAACCTAGTGTTTACAAGGCTAACACCAAACCTACCCAAGTGTTTCCCAATCCTCATAAAGATTGACACTTGTACAAGGTAGAAAGATCACTTAACCCAAGCAACAAATGCTCTAGAGCTCTAATTACCCACACACAATAAATTCACAAATGAATTTATTTACAAAGAAATTTAAGAAAATTAGTTGCAAGAGTTTGGCTATCTAAGAATGTGTATTTTTTTTTCTTAAACACAATTAAGAGGGGTATTTATAGCCTTAAACCCCAAATCTAGCTGTTAGAAACAAATCTAATAGTGTCTCCAACGGATATAAGATTTTGACCAAAAAGTCAATGATTACCCTCAATCACGGGCGCGAAATCATTGTCGCAGGCGCGATATTTGAAACATCTTCCAACGGTCATGTTGACTAAGAAATCGCGAGGGCGATTTCACCCGTCGTGGGCGCGATGTCATTCATTAAAAAATGCCTTTGATACGTGTTCTCTAGCTCATGAAATCGCGGGGGCGATTTAATCATCGCGAGCTCGATGTAAGGATCAGAGACTTCTTGATTTTTTTGCTTCCTTGAGTCGCAGGCGCGATTACTTAATCGTGGGTGCTATAGTTGAAACAGAGAATGCCTTAAAACCATATCTCTTGATCATTTATATCACGAGGGTGATTAAAAGATCGCGGGCGTGATGTAAGTTTCAGAGACTTTCATATTTTCTAGCTTCTTAAATCACGAGGGCGATTAAAAAATCGCGGGCGCAATTTACAGGTCATTTTTGAATTTACCTTTTGTTCAATGATCTACAACCTACACACTTAAGAAACTTTGTTAAATGCTAGATAAATGTTGTTAAGCTCAAAATAAGATGGATTGGTGCCACCAAGGCCAACAATCTCCCCCTTTTTGAGTTTGAGAACCCATGAAATATTTTAGCAAAAACAAAGGAAAAAAAATTGTTTAAAGTGTGTGGATTGATGGAAATTGCTCCCCCTCTCAATTTGTGCATCTTACCAAAGCAATGTAGCTAGTTTCCAAAGCTAAGGAAGTTGTACATTTTAAAAAATTACCAAGTATACTTAAAGATTTATTTTTAAGTCCAAAGGTCAATTTCAATC
>CANYLF010657471.1:0-10192 GCA_948193215.1 Bocquillonia castaneifolia
ATGGGAATTGATGCCAAATTATTAGAGACGGATTTTTGTCCGTCTTTAATTAGAGACGGAAACTATCCGTCTCTAAGCAAAAAAATCCGTCTCTAATAATTTGGCGCCAATTCTCGCCAAAATTAGAGACGGATTTGGAGACGGATTATTTTTCCGTCTCTAATTAGAGACGGAATTGAAGACGGATTATTATATCCGTCTCTAATTAGAGACGGATTTAGAGACGGATTTTTTTTCCGTCTCTAATTATTGAAAAAAAAAATTCCGTCTCTAATTTATCAAAATCCGGCTCTAATTAGAGACGGATCAAATTCCGTCTCTAATTCCCTCTCTAATTAGAGACGGATAGCGTCCGTCTCTAAAATCCGTCTCTAAATCGGATTTTTTTAGTAGTGTCTCCAAAAGAGAAGCGAGGACGCATTCCACATCCTCAACATCTGTGTAATGGGTTTTGAGAGGTAATTGCTTTTTGTGGCTTTTATGATTTGGGTGCTATCAACAGGAAGTTTACCTGGGAAAGATCTCAAGGAACGGATCAGTGGGTTGAGGAAAGACTTAATAGGTCGATGGCTAATGGTGTTTGGAGGTCCAAATTTATTGATGTTAGAGTGTATGTTTTGGATGTTGTAGCTTCAGATCACTCTCCTCTTTTTTTTTTTTGTAGGTCATAGCAAACATTTCAATTCTTAAAGGGTCGAGATTTAGGTTTGAAAATGGATAGGTTAGAGATAAAGCTTATCCTTCGCTTGTTTCTAAGTCCTAACAAAGCTCTGCAGGTCAAGAAATCTAATACCATTTGAGGCTTTGTGGGAAAATCCTTCATGACTGGGGTGGGAGAATGGGCAAAACCTTGAAATATAATATTTTTTGAGCTAAACAGTAGATGGTGAGGCTGAGAGCAAAGTCTAACATTTAGTATGTAGATCTTTATGCCAAAGAAAAGTAGGATTATTTAGAGGATTTGATGTATGAGGAACAATATTGGAAGCAAAAAGATAAACAATTTTGGCTTTAGGATGGGGATTCTAATTCTCAGTATTTTCATACGGTAGCTTCGAGCAGGAAAAGAAAGAATCAGTTCAGCTATCTAAATGATGAGCATGATATAAGGTGTTTTTAGAGGAAAGGGCTAGAAAAGGTTATTACTGATTACTTCAGTAAAATTTTCACTTCTTCAGAAATTGAAGCAGGTCCTATTCTGTCAACTGTTGCTCAACGAGTTGCCCGAGATCAAAATGAACAACTGTTGGAACCATTTACAGCTTCAGAAGTTAAAGCTGCTATCTTTGCTATACATTCGGACAAATCCCCAGGTCTAGACCGTATGAGTCCATCCTTTTATCAATCTTCATGGAGTATAGTTGGTAATGATGTGTACAATGTTTTTCTGTCTTTCTTGGATGAGGGAGTATGCCTGATAGTATTAATAACACTTATCTTATTCTTGGTGGTCGTTTGACACCTAGTTTCTGCCCTGAACTCCTGGTCCATAAAACTTATTCATGTGATTGTGGACCCTTTCTAATGACATAGGGATGGCCTACACTTCTTCAAACTCCCCAGGATGGCTTGCAACACGTTCCATAGGTAGTTGTCCTAAGAATTCCCTCAGCATGGACTTCACTTAATCTCTCACTATTTCACGAATTTGTTGGGCATCCATGGCATATTTAGGAGGATTCATGTTGCTGCGAGACAAGGGGTTAGCATGCAATGTCATGTGTATGCATGAATGTATGAATGGTCAAAGCAAGGGGACACAAGAAACAAACGTTAGTCAAACACATATACTATCAAGTGGTAGACCTACCAACCTTATTACTCCCACACATGTATTCGTTTGGCAAGTCAAATTTCCTAAGAATTGGTTAGGGCCGTCGCATCAACAGGGGATGCTATGGCCGACGTGGTATGCACCTTTACATAGGAAAACTTTCAACATCCAAACCAAACAATAAGTCATTATAACACCCTTATCTCATGTCCTTGCTCTTGATGAGTTTATTGATGTTTCCTGTATTCTAGGGTCATTTTAGTATTAATCAGGTATAATTAGATCGATGCACCAATGCCCCTTAAACACAAGTAGTAGTCAAGGTCACTCTTCTCAAACCCTAACTGATCCTATGCTGTAGGGTCGCATTAGTCAGGTACAATTAGACTAACATTTGACACCCCCATAGGTAGCAATTAGAAGTTTGATTCAAGGGCAATAACACTAGACTAGGTCAAAATAATGGCTTCATGGCATTACATAACACATCAATCATTTGGTAAGTCCTAGTGGAAGTTGCAAGGGTCACTACATGGCTTTAGTCGGTTCAGCTAAAGAAGGTTTCCATAGAAGGTGAACTCCCATTAACCATCTCCCTCTTTTAAAAAAGGTTCAAGCGGTGGTAGGAGATTTAGCTCAGAATTTCCCATTAACTATCACTCATTAACCATAACTAGGATGGTAAGCAATAGTAGGACAATTTCATCTATGAGTGGTAGTCACTGATTTCGCCCCCTATAAAGTGTGCATTCGTAAATCATAGGCAGCTTGACCAGTGGTACTCGCAAGGTGGGGTGTTTTAATGCAAGAATGCAATGCAAGGAAACTAGAGTTGGATATAATGATAATGTATGGCTTAAATCACATGAATCATAAGTCTGTCACCCCTAATGGAGTCACCAAACTGTGGATAAAGAGGGGTTACCTCAGTGATCCAAGTCATGCGACGATCGAGGCACTGTGCGTTTAGCATACGGGGCCTACAAGTGTGAGTCACCACCCGAATAGGCATTGGGAAAAGAAATTTGTGAGCGTCTTGATTCCCTTAAGAATGCATAAGACACCAAAAAGACATAGAGATTCCAAGATCAAAATTATGCATTCTTAAGGCGTGATTCTTTACAAGCAATTCATAGGATTATATCTACCTAAGTTTCCACTACTTAAAGCAAGTAAAACACATAAATATACACCTACCTTTTACAACATTTAAGCATGCATAACTGAGTTTCTATATAAACAAGGATCGATTTTACATTACCATGCCATAGTTAGTCCAAATTACATGCAAATGGTTAAGACAAATAACACCAACACATCAACAAAACCTAGGTTGCTACCATTTTAAACTATGGATTACCAAATAGCTTTATTAGGTTCATTTCATGCATATTTCACCTATTTCTTACCAAAGAAGGGTAGATTACTTACCTTTTAGCTACATTCCACGTGAAATTTTTTTACACAGAAGTTACAGAGCACTAGGGGATCCTTGCCAGAGACCAACGCCACTCTTTTCAGTAGAGAGCACCCAACGACACTCTTGGGAGTGGCGTTGAGGCTCAACACCACTCTTTAGAGCTTACCTATTCTCACTAGTGGCGTTGCCACATACACACGCAGGGAACAACAAAAAATGTAGAAAATGCAACATTTGGGCTTACCAAACCTTGAAAATTGATGGAAAACTCAACCAAAATATTAATGCATCATGCAAAAAACCTAAAACAAGTGTCTATATGGCACAACTTAACCTAGCATTCATTTAGACATCATATGGCATGCAATTAGCATTCACAGTAAACATACAATGCATAATCTTATGAAAACTATGAATCATGCTTTCAAATCATTCAAATCATGTTTAAACAATTTAAAACAACTTCAAAATAATGGAAACATACATTATAGAATGTAAATCAACCATATGCATCATGCCAATAACTTACAGTAACCATACATCAAATGCCATATACACGCAACGTACTGACTTTTGTGGAAATCAACTGACATCAATTATAATGCACAAAATGAATTTAGAAATCATTTAAATGACATAAAAACATGTATTAGATCAACAAAACATCAAATCATAGCATTTTAAAAGATCAATCAGTGAATTTCAATTTCAATTGAAATTGAAATCAATTCAAATGCTTTTAATTTTGATTAAAACATGTTAGAATCATCTAAAAATAACATAAAACATAGTTTAAAATAGCTTTCAAAATCAAAAATCATTAAAACAAGAAGTTGGGAAAAATCACGTACAATGAACTGAAAATCACCAAAATCAATTAACAATCATCTTGATAATCACATAATCATGCCTTGAAACAATTTAATTGAATAAATCTAACATATAAACATGTTAAGAATCAATAAAACAAAAATCAAATAAAAAATGCAAAAGATACAATACGTACGTTCAATACAACTTTCACGGTAAAATTGAGCAAATGGATATTTTGATGCATATAATGAATGAAAATCACAATAATTTCATAGAAACAATAAAAAAATTAACAATTAAAAGAGTTCAGAGTACTTACAGTAATGATCAGTGAAACTCCAGATTCAACAGACAACAAAACTTTAGATTGAACTTCTCTGTGAATGGTTGATTTCCCTCAGTTGTTTGAGTTGATTGCCTTTTGTTGTTTTTAATTACGCACTGTTTCTTTATTTTATTTTATATTGGTCCATTCTCTCTCTTTCACTCAAAAAAAATTACAGAAGCCTAAACTCTTTTCACTCAAAAGTTGTTAATTCCTTAAAGTTGCCAACCTCCTCAATTTCAACCCCTATAAATGAGTTTGAGTATGCCATTTATTGGTAGTGACTCTGTGTCATTGCTTAGAAATTAAGCAGGAGCTTTTGAATTTTGAAATGGAGATTGATTGAATAAATCTTCTGTTAATTGGTTTGAATTTTGAAAGAACAATCATGCAAATCCAATTTTAAATTTTAAATTAAAAGAAATCCTTCTGTAAGTTTTAAAGAAAATAATGGACTTGGGCTCTTAATCAATTTCAAGCCCAAAAGAGCTTAATTAATTACTGATGTGTGTGCAACATGCATAGTGATTAGGGCTTAATTGTATTAAATTTAAGGGATTCTCACCCAAAAACCAAGCATTTATCATGCATCTTTCCCCATTTCACTCAAAACAAATGTAACTCGATTGCTTTGTGTTTATTGGACTTTCTTGAGTGATTTACACTTGTTTTGTTATGCTTTTGATATAGGTATCAAGCTTTGAAAGTTTGGGAGACTTTTGAGGTAGTTTGGAAAATTGGGTGCTAAAGAGCTAAGAATCGGTCTTGTAAAATTGCCAAATTTAGAGAACTGGAATGGGAAATGAGGAAAGCAACTTGGATTGAGAAGCTCCAGACCTCTACCATTTTGACTCTACTTCAATTTTCAATTGGAATCAGACCATTTGGAGCTAGGATGAAGAAGATACAAGCCTTGCACTAAGACGCACTCCGGTGGCTGCTTGCAATGTAGTAGTAAAATGTCGAGGGAATTTTGGGGATGAAGGAGGCTGAATTGAAAAAAAATTAAAACATGAAATTTGTAGAGGACTTCCTGAATTTCAATTTAGCTTTCAGAATTTTTCAATTCGAAGTCTGGACGAGTAAGATATGCCTTCCACAAGATAGCCCAGTCGACGAAAGCCAAGAAGAAGCTTGCTATTAAAAAACACCTTTTCACATTATATTTTGTTTGACTGTTATTAAAAAACACCTTTTCACATTTAAAATTTTAATTCTGAAATAAACAATTTTATGATGTAATGTTTATTTATCTTATTTGTTAAAGTGAATACTATCCCATTTTAGTGATACAAGTTCTAATTTTCCAATTATTTATATGTATTTTTTTTTTGTAAAATTCAATTTTTAATATCTACTATATTCGGTTAGATTATTATTAAAAATATTCTAATTGAAAATAATAATTTTATGATTTTTTATATTAACAAAAAACTTTAGTTTTTTATTTAATTATTTACTTTTCAAAAATCTGAAAAATTAAATTTTTTTAAAAAATAATCATATATAAAATAAATTTAAAAATAGATCCGCGTGGTGTTGCGACTAGTTAATTAAACAAATATTGAAATGGAGCTTCAATTAACTGCCAAGTGTTTGGAGAGAATGATGTCGTAACAATTCGTGGGGCTGGTCAGGACTCGTGACAAGTGTTGCATGGATGCTCAGGAGCATCATTAGTGACTCAAAATCAACATATATATTACACGAATTTATTCCGCGACAATATTTTAAGTGTCCTTCGTATGTAGTAAATAACTTCACCTAACTTATTAAAGCAGAACCACTTGAATTAAAATACTTGTGAGGTGAGGATTTCTGCAATGCTGTTTTTCACTTTAACAACCACACATGCTGAGGCACGGAGCTACGTACATACAACTTGCGAGGGCCTTGCTCGGTTGCTCCCCAACATTTTTTTTTTGTTGATTTAATAATGTATAATTTTTTTAAAAACTTTATTTTACATAATTTTTAATTTGACACTTCAAATTATTTTTTTTCTCATTTTACTAGTTATGTCTAATTTCATTTTACTCATTCATTTATATTTCTCAAAATTTAATTATATATTTTCAGAAAAATTTAATTATTTAATTTTAGTTTTTATTTACATCATTTAATTTCTAATTTACTTTTTAACCTATTTTTTTATATACAACTAGATCCATTAAACTTTATTTTATTAGTTATTTACTCATAATTACTCCTCTATTTCAAATTAATTATTCTTTTAGATAAAATCACTCCTTTAATAAAATGATTAACAATTTATTACTTTTATAAAAAAATTAGTATGATGAGTTCTTCTTATGACCATTAAAATTAGTGGCTTGAAAGAAAATTATAATTGGAGAAAACTGCACAGAACTTCCATCAATATGAAATGTTAAACAATTGAGGATATAAAGTGAAAGAAAATTAACTCTGACATAGTTAAGAAGAAGAAATGTTTTTCAAAATGATAGCTAATTAAGAACAAAAAAATCAAACAAGAACAAAAAAAAAATGAATTGAATCGGTTTTCTTTGGTTCTTATTTTTATATTCTTTTAAATTTCAGTTTAATTGATTTTGGATATTGTAAAAATCTAGAATGAATTAAAAACCTGCCAAAATATAGGTAAAAAAATCCGAATCCAACTGAAAAATCAATGGAGCTTAACTAGTTCAGCTTTGACCTAAATTCATTTCAATTCAATTTTAAGAATCATAAAAGTTTCCATTCAATTTTAATCAAATGCACACTCCTACGTACTCAACTATTTGTATTAGGACAAGTCAAAAAGAAACTCTAATTAGTTTCTTCATTTCCTAAGATAGACGAGTAGTTTTTTTTTTAAATTGTATCTTAATATAGCAAAAATTGTAAATCGTGTCAATTAGTACCTCATACTTCATGTTTAGTGTTAAATATAGTCAGGTGTATATTTAATCTGACATCACATGCTTAAATGTCATTCTCTCTCCTATTCATCAATACACGTTAGATTGATTTGAAACCAAATATATCCCGAACTTTCAAATTATTTTCAAATATATTCCAAACTTTTCGTTTAGTTTCAAATCTAGCCAATTTAATATGAAGTGTCTTGCCAACTAGAAGAGACAATAAAAAGTTGTCAAATGAAACACATGTTTGGCTATATTTGACACCAAACTCAAAGTATGAGGTATTAATTGACACGATTTTAAATTTTGACAATATTTAAAAAATTGATCAAAGTTCAGACTATATTAAGCTAGTAGACAGAAAAGATAACAATTATTCTTGTTCGTGATCTAGTTTACTAGAACTAGTTATGAAATCAAATTTTAATATTATAATTAGTAAGAGTATATATAACATTTACACTTTATAAGTAATGAGTAGGTGCCTATAAATTAGAAAACAAAACTAAAACTCAAAAATTACTCATCTTTTTGAAAAGGAAAGAGTAGTATATAATTCTCATGTTGTTTCCTATTTGACAAAACTTTAATTTTTACACAATTTTAAATGATGTAATTTTCATTTGAAAAATGTTTTTGATTGTTTTTGTAAATTTTTATTTCAGTAAACTAACCTTTTTTAATATACATACATACATACACATACGCACCGAAAAGTTAAGGATTTAAGTTTGAGTCATTGGCTTCAATTTCTAATTAGAATTCAGTTCTTAAATTTTTAAAATTAAATACCAACACATGGAATAGAATATACAATAATACCACAAAGATCCTAAAAGAACAACATCACTAAGGATAGGGCAGCATGGACAATCTAATTTTTTTAGATTTTCTCCTTCGAGGTTTCTTGTTATTTTTATATATTGTTTGGGGAAAATGAGAGTTAAGGAAAGGAAGGGTTTTTAATGGCAGTCCGAGATTATTATCAGTGTCTATATCAAGCTCCAGTTGAGATCCTTTTCTCCTTAGATCATTTAGTTTTTTATTCCATTGATGACACTGGCTCTGCATCTTTGATTGCTCCATTGTCGGAGGATGAAATTTTTTGTTCTTTGAATTCCTGTGATGAAAATAAGGCTCCAAACCCGGATGGATTTAATTTCTACTTATAAAAGAGAGCCTGACAGGTACTTTTAACAAATATTCTTCAGTTATTTCATTCTTTTCATGATAGGGTGTCTTACCTAGGGATTTAAAGCAATCTTTCATGGTTTTAATTCGGAGCTCATGATTTGAAGGACTTTAGGACTATTAGCTTTAAATGGGGTTTGTAAGTTGATTTCTAAGGTGTTGGTTGCTAAATTGCATCCTTGTCAATCCTCTTTGATCTCGGATAATCAATTTGTCTTTATAAAAGGTCGAAACATTCATGATTGCTCTTTTGCTGCCTTTGAGCTTGTTCACTTGATCCATATCCGTAAGGAAAATTTCTTACTTTTGAAACTAGACTTTCATAAGGCCTTTGTCACTATCTCCTGGACATACTTGTTTGTTATTTTTAATAGGATGAAATTTCTCGAGAACTGGTACATATGGATGTCAAACTTTTTAAAGTCTCCTAGCATTACTCCATTCGTAAATGGTTCAATAGTATCTCCTTTTATAATGAATAAGGGTTAGACTGGGTGACCCGATGTCCCATCTTCTTTTTGTCATGTAGTGGAAGGGTTGAAGCGACTATTAAATAGAGCTTGTGCAGTTGGGGTGATTAGGGGAGCTGAGTTGGAGGATGAGCGTTCCTAGATTTCTTTATTACAATTTGCATATAACACCTTAATTTTTATTCCAAATGATGTTGAGATGGTAGACGGTCTTGTAAGGATTCTGGGTTCTTTTGAAGCAATTTTTGGGCCTTAGATCAACTTTCATAAGAGCTCACTCTCAGCTATTAACTCTTCAAAAAGTTCTATTAAGTTTATGGCCTCTAGAATAAACTGTAAAGTTGATGGCTTGCCTTTTAAATACTTGGGGTTACCTTTGTCTCATCAATCGATTTTTAAATAAATTGTGGGATCTAGTTATTTAGAGGATAAAACAGAGATTGTCTTTATGGAAAGGATCTCTCCTTTCCCTAGTGGTAGAATGGTGCTCATTCAGTTTGTCATTCACAATATCCCTATTTCCTTCATGTCCATTTATGTAAGTCTAAAAGGTGTTTTGCATCAGATCTAGAGTTTGGCTATTAGATTTCTTTTAAGTGGAGATACTAATTCTAGAGGCATTTGTAATGTAGCTTGGGTGAATGTTTGTTGTCCAAAGTAGTTTGGAGGGTTAGGCCTTTCGGACTTATCTATTCAGAACCAAAGCTTGTTGATAAAATGGGTATGGAAATTGAAGTCCCCGCCCACCGACTCCCTTTGGCTTCGCATCTCAGCTCTTGCTTCTAGAATTGGGAGTTGGGTAGACCTACAATCTGGTTTGGGAAGACATCAGTCTCATGTATGGAAAGGAACTCTCAAAGCTTGTATGAGTAACGGTTTGGTTTAGGAGATATTTGGCCAATTCAGTGCTATTCTAGTGGGTAATGTGTCACGACCCGAATCGATCACCATATAATACTCATTAAAATACATAATGATAGTAATTAATCATAAATTAAAATCCCATTGAAAATTCCCTTCGAAAATAAACATTTGCTGAAAATTAGGGTGCAACGATCGTTTTAAAAATAGCAACGATCGTTGTGAATAGTACAATGATCGTTGTGAAATGAACAGTGATCGTTGTGAAATCACGAAAATCGGCCAAATATCCAGAGACGTACACGAGCTCGTGGAAAACTAGCAACGAGCTCGTTGCAAATTAGCAACGATCGTTGTGAAAGTGCAACGATCGTTGTAAGCCAAAAATCACAAATCCGAAATTTTAAAACAGAAAACACAGTTTCAAAACAGTATTTCTGGCTTACC
>CANYLF010657781.1:0-13846 GCA_948193215.1 Bocquillonia castaneifolia
TGCTTAGAAATCCGAATTTAGCAACTTCCTAATTAACAAAGGAAAACAACAAAGGAAATAAATAAACTCCTAAACACTAATGGATATGTAACTGCCCTTATTTGCATTAGGGTTTCGCATATTATTGACTCCTAAGAGTGTTGACCCTTGACCTTGACATATTGACTTTGACTTTGACTTGTTGACTTGTAAGAAGCTTGCCAGTTATAAGGCGTGGTCATGCCTTATTGAAAATAAGCTTTTGCCTTATTTTTGACTTAAGCATTTTTCACGCTTCATTAAGAGCAATTAAATTCACCATCTTAAAGTCAATGTCTTCATCAAATACTCCATGGTTAGACATCTTCAAAATATGCTCCAAATAAGAATTCAAGGCTTGCTTGAACTTCTTGGTCCTTATTCGAGTCATAGGTCCATAAACTGCTAAAGGATCCTTGCTCAGAGGCTTGATTGCATCATTGGTTGCATCACTATAGGAAAACAAAAGTGGAGTCATAAGTCAGACGCTGCATGTAGTATTAGGGGAAAACTGAATTTTACAAGGATTTATTATTTGAAATTAATTGAAGCAAGTCCTAATCATTCTAAGATTTGTGGGTAGCCTTAGTTGAGGCTTAAGAGTTATAAATAGATGGAACCAAGTCTAGAAAAAAATTTCTATTCTCTCTCTAAAAATAAACAAGAAAGCCTAGAAGAATTCCAAAGTGGAGAAGATTCTCATGGGTTTCAATGATTAATTCAAGATTAGTTGGGTTTTCTATTTCCTTCTTGAAAACCAATGAATCTAATTTCACAAATTTCTCCATTAGTTAGGCTATTAAAGCATCGATTGAAGATTGAAGATATAATCTTCAAAAGGTGTATAATTTTTTTTTATTTTTTTATTCGTGAATTCTTTGTTTTTTATGAGTTTAGGTATTCTTTTTCTATAACCATCAACTAATTATTTAAAGTCTATTTAGTAATCAATTTGGATTATGATTAAAGTAGAGTTAGTGATTAATTAGTTTATTAAAATTAAATTCGTGTTTTTATTGAATTTTCATATGGAATTTAGATTTTTAATGTGAAATTCATAGCTTAAAATTGCAGCAAATTCGACGGGCTATAACTTGAGCTAAAAGACTCAAAATTAAGTGATTCAAAAGCCTAAATTTAAGACAAAATCAACATCTACAATATTCATGAAGAAGCCGTGGCTATTCGACAGTTGTAAAAACTTGAAAAGGGATTAATTAAGTATTTAAATTAAATTCGTATTTATATTGAATTTTTGTAGGAAACTCGATTTTTAATGTGAAATTCGCAGCTTGACAGTGCAGAAACTTTGACAGGCAATAACTTGGTCTAGAAGACTCGGAATTGAATGATTCAAAAGCATGAACTCAAGAGAAAATTAAGATCTACAACTTTTATGAAGAATTCGTGGCCGTTTAGAGACTTTAGGTACCCAAAAATGAAGTTGCAAGTCGGATGTTGTATGTAGTCTTTAAGGAAAATATGAATTTTACAATGATTTATTATTTTGAATTAATTGAAACAAACCTAATCATTCTAGGATCCTTTGTATTTTACTTAATTTGGGTGTTTTTTTTCCTTATAATTATGAACTAATGTTACAAAAATTTTCATCATTCAAGCTATTGAAGCATAGATTGAAGATTGAAGACCTAAAATTAAAACGCACGAATTGAAGATTGAAGACTTAAAATAAAATGGTATATAAATTTTTATTTTGTATCATATATTTATTGGTAATTAAATAATATGGTTTAGCTTAGAGCATCTCCAATGCACATGCCATTTCTAATGCTATATTTAGCATAAAAAATGGCAAAATATTAAATTTGACATAAGAAATTAATTTTTACTCCAATCTATAATTCTAAAATAAGTGTTATGAATAGATTATTATAGTAATTATTCTTATTAAAAATTTCACTAATTTCTTTTTTGAATAGTGTTACCGTAATTAATAGGTAAAATAATTAATGTCTTCTTTAATAATTATAGTTTTATAAAAATAATAAATATTATTAAATTTATTAATGGTAAGTTGGTAACTAAATGGTCAATTAGAATTTAATGTCAAAATAAAGCATATGCTATATTTGGTGTCAAACTATATGAATAAATTTAGCATAAGAAATAGCATTGCATTAAAGTTAATTTTTCTATAATAATGCTAAATTATAGCATTGGCACTCCAATATAGCATTACCATGGAGATGCTCTTAAATGATTAAAAAAATCATTTGAAAACATAATTATATAAATAATAAATACCACATGCTTACGTCATGTGCAACACACGTTAGGATAAAACTAGTAAACTAAAAACTTGATGTAAACAAGTGTTTTCTTAGTCTTTATTGAAGCAGATGGATGGTCGTGTTCTTGTCATATGTGATATGTCCCCTGGAGGTGGGGAAGGGCCTTTTAGTTTCCAGAGGGCCTTAACTTTGTTGTACGATTGGGCCGTAATTGGAGCCCGATTTAATATTGGCTTCGATTTTGTATAATATTAAAACGACAGTCTATTTTAGCTAGAGTGTGATTGAGTCGAACCAAATCAAGCTTTATATGTTTGGACTTGATTTATTAACTAAACGAACCGAGTTCAAGTTAACTTTAAAGTTCATTTTGTAAATAAACCGAGAACCATTATACTCATGTAGTGTTTCCGAGATAAATCGAATTTTTATCGAGATTGATTTTTTTGTTTTATAAATAATAATTTTATTATAAAATTATTCTTAAAAATAATGTTCATAATATAATTTATGAAAATTATAATTTAAATTAGAAATTTATGAATATAAATATAATAATGATTATTTTTGCGACGAAAAGATCTGTCGCAAATATCTACAATGACCATTTCTAAAATTAATTTGTATAATAAAGTGAAATTTCAATAAATATATAATTTTATATCTTTTAATCCTAATAATATATATTTATAATTCAATAATTTATAATTTTATGATTAAATTTAACATAATCCATATATTATATGGATTTATATATATTTTTCAATTATTATGTTTTTAATATATATTTTTAAAATTTTAATTATGAATATTTTTAAATCCTATTTGGCTAAGGATTTTTTTAAGTAATAAATAAATATATCCTAATTCTAATTGATTAAGAAATTCCACATTTGCTATTAATTAATTAAAAAAATTACCCTAAGACTGCACAGAGCGTCTGACTTGTGACTCAATTTTTTTGGATATTTACAGTCTCCAAATTGGCATGACATTTTCACGAAAGTTGTAGATCTCGATTCTTCTCTTGAATTTAGGCTTTTGAATCACCCAATTCCGAGTTTTATAGCCCAAGTTATGGCCCGTCGAAGTTGCTGCACTGTGAGACTGTGAATTTGATACTAAAAATCTGAATTTTCTAAGAAAACACAAACGATTAATATAAATCTAAAATTAATTCGTATAATAAAGTGAAATTTCAATAAATATATAATTTTATATCTTTTAAACCTAATAATATATATTTATAATTTCAATAATTTGTAATTTTATGATTAAATTTAACCCGATCCATATATTATATGGATTTATGTATCTTTTTCAATTATTATGTTTTTAATATATATTTAAAATTTTAATCATAAATATTTTTAAATTCTAATCGGCCAAGGATTTTATTTTTAAGTAATAAATAAATATATCTTAATTTTAATTGATTAAGGAATTCCATATTTGTTATTAATTAATTAAAAAAAATATTAAATGACTATTTAAACCTTTATTAAAAACTTTCAATAAGCTAAATTAGGGAAAAGCAGGAGAGTCAATTTGCCTGTTTCCCCTTCCCACTTTTATATATGTTATAGATATAGATATAGATATGTGTTTTTTTTTTTTGATAAATAGATATAGATATGTTTTTTTAAATTAATCAATATATCTACGAATTCTAATTGATTAAGGAATTTCATATTTCATATTAATTAATTAATTAAAATTTGCAATTAGTAAATTATCATTTAGACCAATATTAAAAAGCCTTCAATAAGCTAATTAGTGAGGGATAAATGGGTCAATTATTCCCCTTCGTACCTTTATATATGTTATAGAGAAAGTTATAAGAGTAAAAAAATTATAAATTAAAAAACTTTTAAAAAATAATTGCAAGAAAAAAGAAATACCTTAACGTTTTCTTTTATGAAAGAACTAGCTTAACCTAACACCAAAGATTAATTTTTAAGTTTTTGTAAAGTAATTTTCAAGAAAAGTAGGTCAAAATTTCCACAACTAAAAGGAGATGTAACGATTTCTAAGAAACTTGCGGGGAAAATATGAGGACCCTGAGCAAGCCCCTAATGTACGTTTTAAATAATTATTCTAACAATAAACAAACTGTTAGTAGAGCTATGCAATGACATGACTGGAAACACATAGTGAACAGAGAAATCCACTTCCCTGTTAAAAAAGAAAACAAAAGAAGCCTTAAGAACAAGTTAACAACAATACCCCATTAATTTAGCCCAGTTTTCAACTGATTTGAAGAGCATGGTCACCCCTATTCTTCCTTTGAAGTTCCATCGATGAACACATGCACATCTATACCTGAAAGATTAGATTTACCATTGGATTATTGACATCAACTTCTTCATCTTCAACAAAATCAATCTATGATCATGACATATTTCTTAATGTTAGATATAATACAGTAATAATATAATTCAAAACAGAAGATGAAAATAATAAAACAGAAATAAGAATCAAAAACAGAAACAGAAACCTTAGACCACAAAAGCTGGACAGAAACTAAAGGGAAATCGGAAATTGTTGAGGCTTGTAATAACAGTCTCCTTAAGATAGATTCGTCCTTTCCTCGGTGCCAAAGAATACATGGACGTCTATCTCTCAGGATACAACAACGGCAGCCTCACACAGCAGCACAACTGCGAGAGGTTAAACGAACTCAACCCCACTTTCTTTTATCACCAGAATATAAAAGAAATTTGGGAGGAAAATTTTTTTTTCTTAGACCAAAAAATTACACAGAGAGTTGTTAAACGTTTCTGCCAAGCAAATTATATACATATAAGAGAGGAATGAAAATTAGGGTCAGCCGATTAGAGGAATGAGGAAAATTAATAGACAGAAGAATGAGTACACAGCAAGAAAAATTAATCCGCAAGTAATCTGGAATATTCCAAAAGATAGGTTTTTTTGAGAAATAAAAAAATTTAAGGCAGGTCAACCATTGGCCCAACCGGTCCAGACATTCGCATCGCCAATGTCGTGCGGGTGTGCCCCTAACCCCAAGATAGGTGGATTTGCACCCCCCCCTGTGCGCGCAAGAGAGAGCCTTTTGGCTTAGACATTTACAAACCAACAAAAGGGTCCAAGCTTATAAACACCTCAACATCCTTACTCATAAGTGATGTGGGAGTTTGCGTTTTAAGCTCCTTTTTTTTATTTCTCAACAATATTACCAACTTACTTACTTTGAGCATCAATTTCTCATTCATCACTCAACCATTTTGAGCACATAATATACCGTTTTAAAGATCTCATGGAGTAGCATACAAATCCATAATTTGTTATTCAAATCTCCAATTTTATCAATAAATTATTATGTCTCAAAATATCAAAAATTCATTATTTTCCAACAATCCCCCACATGAATGAAATTGATAGATCAACGAAAATAATGACTTGATGTGGTGATAGAATCTACGTTTGATATTTACATAGGATAGGTAGGCATCTACCTTTGAACATTCCCTTGTGAAAGTATATCTACTTTACTAGCTGATCGGTAGATGTGATGTCCTTGAACTGTTCTGCCGTTTGTGTAAACGATGATATACCTCACACAAATACCTCCCTGACAATATTTTGGTTCTCATGGGTATGTTCATATGGCCGTGAACATCTCCTGGTTCTGCAAGAGCTTTTAGAGAACTATGCCTAGTAGTCTCCTTTGAAGCGGCCCCACTTCACTCCCACATAGGTGATTTATGTTGCTCGGCTCATCGAAGCACACAATGATCATTAAAAGCATAGCTTAACCTTTGCACGTTTTTATCACTGTTTACATCACAGGAATGGACTCGGGGTAGAACCCCCCACAGTGACATCACAAGGTCTATGCAAGTAGGTTTCCCTTGAACCTAGATCTTGGGATCTCCAGTCAACTAGGTTGGGTTTTCCTTCACATAGCGCCTTAATTTCTCATGGGCTTCAGTCCCATTCCTTTCGATGTTTTATCAACCTGATCTCAATTCAACCCTTTGGTTAGCGGCTCCGCAATGTTCTCTTTTAATTTTACAAAATCAATAGAGATAACTCCAGTTGAGATTAGTTTTCTGACGGTATTATGTCGACGACGCATGTGTCTCGACTTACCATTGTACATCACGTTCTGTGCTCTACCAATTGTAGCTTGGTTATGACAATATATGCATATTGTAGGCACAGGCTTTGGCCATTCAGGAATATCCTCCAAGAAGTTTCGTAGTCATTCGGCCTCTCCTCCAGATTCAGAGTAACAAACTCAGATTCCATGGTGGATCTGGTTATAATCATTTGCCTTGAGGATTTCCATGACACAGCTCCTCCGCCTAAGGTGAAAACATATCCACTTATGCCTTTAGTATCTTCAATATCAGATATCCAACTGGCATCCGAGAATCCTTCTAGCATAGTAGGATCCCTAGAATAATGCAGTCTGTAATCCAGAGTATATTGGAGATATCTTAGTACCCTCACAATCACTTTCCAGTGGTTCTCCCCTAGATTACTTGTGAACCTGCTTAAATTGCTCACTGTGAAAGCAATATCTGGTCTTGTACAACTCATAAGGTATATTAGACTACCTATGACTCTTGCGTATTCTACTTGGTCAACACTTTCACCTTTGTTTTTGGACGGCTCCTATCCATTGGAGTTCTGGCTATACCAGAATCATCCTTGCTTAATTTCCCAAGAATCTTATCCACATAGCGTGACTGAGTTAATATGAGACTGTCAGGTGACCTTTTGATTTGGATGCCCAAAATCACATCTGCTAGTCCCATATTTTTCATGTCAAACCTTAAGTTTAACATATCTTTGGTACGCTTTACCATCTCATTATTACTACCAACTATGAGTATGCCATTAACATATAAGCACGGGATTACATATTCGTTGGTAGTAGTTTTGACATACACACATTTGTCACACTCGTTAATTTTAAAGCCATTTGTCATCATGACATTATCAAACTTTTCATGCCATTATTTTGGTGCTTGCTTAAGTCCATATAAAGACTTCACCAATTTACAGGCTTCACCAATTTACAGACTTTTCTTTCTTGCCGTGGAGCTACATGACCCTCAGGTTGTTCCATGTAGATCTCCTCATCAAGCTCTTCAATTAGAAAGGCTGTCTTAACATCCATTTGATGTACTTCTAGAATTCGTAAACCAGTAATTGCAAGTATCATTCTTATGGAAGTTATTCTTGACACAGGAGAAAATGTATCAAAGTAATCAAGGCCTTCCTTTTGTCTATAACCTTTTATAACCAATTTGGCCTTGTACTTTTCAATTGTTCCATTTGCTTTCATTTTCTATTTGAAAATCCATTTGGAACTTAGTGGTTTAATTCCCGGAGGAAGATCCACTAACTCCCGAGTATGATTTTGCATGATTAAATCAATTTCACTTTTAATAGAATCTTTCCACAAAGAGCTTTTTGCTGAGCGTATAGCTTCATTATAGGTTTGAGGTTTAGCCTCCAGCATATAGGTCAGAAAATCCGTTCCAAATGATTTTTCCACCCTTGCCCTTTTGGTCTTTCTAGGCTCTTCCTCAACTTCAACCTCTTGTTAATCATTTTGACTATTTTCATCAATAGTCTCTACAGTTCATTTCAATGAACTTGACCCAATTTCCCTAGACTTACAAGGGAATATATTTTCAAAGAATGAGGCATTCTTGAATTCCAATATCGTATTTTTGTGGATGTCAGGATTTTTAGATGCATACACAAGAAATTGATATGCATTGCTATGGTGTGCATAGCCAATGAAAATACAGTCTACCATTTTAAGACCTATTTCCATTTGCTTTGGTAAAGGAGCCATCACCTTGGCAAGACACCCCCACACTTTTAAGTAGTTACAGGAAGGTTTTCTACCCTTCCATAACTCATATGGTGTCTTATCTTCTTTCTTGCGGGGCACCTTATTTAAAAGGTAATTAGCTGATAGAACAACTTCCCCCCACATGTTCTATGCTAACCCAGAGCTTCCTAGCATTACGTTCATCATTTCCTTTAAGGTCCGATTTTTTCGCTTTACTACTCCATTGGATTGGGGAGAGTATGGTGGTGTCACTTCATGAATAATACCATGTTGTGCACAAAATTTGCCAAATGGTTCAACATATTCACCACCACGATCACTTCTCACCATCTTAATCTTTTTATTAAGTTTGGTTTCAATTTCCTGCTTGTAGAGAACAAATTTCTCTATAGCTTCGTCTTTGCTTTTAAGCAAATATACATAGTAGTATTTTGTACTATCGTCAATGAAGGTGATAAAATATTTATTTCCTCCTCTAGTTTGTACAAATTTTAAATCACAAACGTCACTATGTATTAGATCAAGTGGTTCTGTATTTCTTTCGACAGATTGAAATGATGACCTTGTTAATTTTGACTCAACACAAATTTCACATTTATGATTATGATCAATGTGAAAAGCAGGAATGTGCTCTAAGTTAATTAGTCTACGCAAGGTATCATAATTAACATGTCCAAGTCTACCATGCCACAAATTAAATGATTCAAGCATATAAATAGAAGAAGGAGTATTATTCTTATTAATCATAGCTTTGGATTTTACAGAGATAGCATTGAGTTTCCACATATCATTCAACACATATCCCCTACCCACAAACATTCCCCCCTTAGATAAAACTAACTTCTGAGACTCAAACACCATCCTAAATCCATGCACACTTAGGAGTGTTCCAGAAACAAGGTTCTTACGTATGTCAGGCACATACAACACATTTTGCAGCTTCACTTCTTTTCCAGAAGTCATCTTCAGAAACACAGTACATTTACCCTTGATCTTGGAAGTCGCAGCATTGCCCATATAGAGCTTCTTCCCATTCTCACAAGGAACTAATTCAGTAAAAGAGTCCTTGTCACAACAAGTATGACGTGTGGCACCAGTATCCAGCCACCATTCTCTTGGGTTCGAGTCAGCCATGTTGACTTCAGAAATCACAGCACAGAGGTCCATCTTATCCACTTCCTTTGCAATGTCCTCCATAGCATTTGCCTCAATTGTCTTGACTTTCCTCGGATGTCTACAGTCAGACGACTTGTGCCCCATCTTATTGCAGTTGAAGCACTTTTTTTGAAACTTTGGCTTCTTGGAAATACCGACTTTTGGTCCCAGCTTAGACCTAGTCTGATGTTGTTTTCCCTTCTTGAAGTCTTTCTTGACTTCTACCATGTTTGCCTTAGCAACATTAGGATTGGTTGTTTTATTGAGCTTCTTTGCTGCACCTTTATTGTCTTCTTCAATTCGAAGTCTGACAATTAAGTCTTCCACTGTCATTTCCTTTCTTTTATGCTTAATGTAGTTTTTGAAGTCATTCCAAGCAGGGGGTAGGTTCTCAATAATGCCCGCCACCTGAAAGGATTCACTTATAACCATCCCTTCAGCAAAAATACCGTGAATGATCAGTTGAAGTTCCTGCACCTGATTTACAACAGCTTTAGAATCAACCATAACAAAATTTAAGAATTTGGCAACTAAAAATTTCTTCAGTTTTGTACTTATGGTCCGGTGATTCCCATAATTCCATAGCCATTTTCTTAATACTGTACACCTCATATAGTGCATCAGATAAGCCATTCAAAATATAGTTACGGCAAAGAAAATCAGAGTGCTTCCAAGCCTCAACAACATTGAAGGCAGTAGCAGCATCTACATCAGCCTCTTTAACAGTAGGAGGATCATCCTTAAGAAATTTGGCCAAGTTCAACATGGTCAAATAAAACAACATCTTCTATTGCCATGTCTTGAAATTCTCCCCTGTGAATTTCACAAGCTTTTCGTTGTGGGTCATTGTCATTGGCAACATTTGGCTTTGGCTCGAGGCCTGGGCAGCAACAATAGCATCAGACTGAGAACTGGATGAGTTCTTGTTCGTATCAGTCATTTTCTGTTAATGTTCTGAAATTCAAAAAACAAAACCAGAATCAAAATTAAAATCAACAATTATATTTAAAAAATAGAATACTATTTTGTTATACAGAAGATTATGAATCCGTTAAACGTCAGGAATTTAGTCAGAAACTAAAAACCAGAAACAGAAGATACAATCAATAAAATCTGTTTACAAAACAGAAACATAAATAATTTTTTTAAATCAGAAAACGATTACAAAAAAAAAGAAACAGTCCAAACAGTCCTTTTAATTTCCTTAGTCACGGTAATCTGTCCGCCTTGGATTATATGTATAACTTGGAAAATCTGTCTTAAGATTGTTAGATATAATACAGTAATAATATAATTCAAAATAGAAGACGAAAATAATAAAATAGAAATAAGAATCAAAAACAGAAGTAGAGACCTTAGACCGCAAAAGCTAGACGGAAACTAAAAGGAAATCAGAAATCCTTGAGGCCTGTAAAAACAGATCATGATAAGAAGAGCATAGATACGTGGAGAAGTGCAATTAAAGATGCCTGCGAAATAGCATGTTGGGATTTGAAAAAGTACAGGTAAATTAATTAATTATCATTGCCTTAATAAATATATGTAGTATGTATGTATTTCCTATATCTTAATATATTTTTCAGTTGGAAAAGTTAGTTGTTGTATTGATCTTGTACTTGTAGTAATGAAGCCGAATTAATTGAGGAAGTTGTCAAAGATATTATGAAGAAACTATCTCCTACCTCATATAGTATCCCCGAGGATTTGATTGGGATTGAGTCACAAATTGAGCAAATCCTGTCACTGTTGAGTGCTCTGCCAAATGACAAAGCTTATTTCATTGGCATTTGGGGGATGGGTGGGATAGGAAAAACAACCCTTGCCGTAAAATATCTGGACAATTTGATAGTTCCACTTCCGTCACAATGTTAGGGAGAAGTCTAAAAGGCGAGGAATAAAAACTCTAAGAGATGCTCTATTTTCGGAGCTTTTATGTGATCAAAATTTGAGTTTAAAATTGTTCAATCTACTTCCAGATTTTGTTATAGAGAGGGTCAGAAGAAAGAAGGTCTCCTTGTTTTGGACGATGTCAGTGAGGCACCCCAGTTATCTGATTTAATTGGGGATCAGGTTTGGCTTGGTACAGGAAGTATAGTCATTATAACAAGCAGAGACGAAAAGGTGCCCAAGAGGTGTGAAGAAACATACAAGGTTAAGGGTCTCGAGAATACTGATGCTCTCCAGCTATTAAATAAGCATGCATGCCTTTAAACAATACAATTATTCAAAGGATTATGATAAATTAGCAATGAGGGCGGTGGATTATGCCAAAGGTGTACCATTAGCACTTAGAGTGTTGGGTTCCCATCTATGCGATAGTTCTCCAGCAGACTGGGAAATTAAGTTGAGCAAAATAAAACACTCTCTTGTTCCAAAGAAACTAAACCGCTCTCCTGATCTCGAACTTCAGAGGATCTTAAAAATAAGTTATGATGGACTGGAACAAGAGGCGAAGGTTATATTTTATGGGACAGCATGCTTCTTTTAAGGGTTTAATATGCATTACGTGAAAGAGAGAATAGAAAGAAGGTTATGGGTTTAAAAATTTTACGAGGCAAATTAGTCAGCTGCAGAATAAGTGTGTCTTAACAATTGGAGGCGGGGATGTATTAGATATGCATGATCTAATACAAGAGCTGTGTATTTTTAATTATAAAATTAATTGAATGTTAAATTATACTAAATTGAATTTAGCATCACTATAAGAACTTCTTTCTTGTTAGTTTTGCTTATTACATTTGTATTGTTTTAACCTTCATGTAAATATTTACGGAAGAAGATTGTTATGCCTCCTCCAATTCAAATACCTCATGTACCCAAAGCTCTTCCTTCCATTGACAATCAAATTGAGAAACCAGAGGTGTCCGCTCATTTGGAGGATGTGCCTTTTGATGTAATTGTCGAAGTTTGCCCTTCACAAGAAAACGTTTCAGATGCTTTTGTGGAACAGCAATTAAAAGGAACAAAAGCCAAGGGGAAGTACGGGTTCAAGCAGCCTGTCAAAAAACGCACTCATTCTCAGGTTTTTTTTTCCCTTCTTCTTCTCTATCTAGCTGTTAGCATTAATTTTTTTAATTTATAATGTAGGTGTACTTACTGTTTAATTTCCTTCTGGCAGACTGCTGGTGAAGTAATCACTGACCCTGCTCCTGCAAAGGTAATTTTGGAGAGCAAGGCTTAAACGCATGAAGATGTTGCATCACTGTAAGCTCTTATTATTTTTGCTTATTACATTTGTTTTGTTTTAATATATATCTTCATGTAAATATTTACAGAAGAAGATTGTTGCAACTCCGATTCAAACACCTGATGTTCCCAAAGCTCTTCCTTCCATTGACAATCAAATTGAGAAACCAGATGACCCTTTTTTAGGGAAAGCTTATGGCCATTGTGATTTACCTCAAGGAACTACGACCGCAGCAGATGAAACTGTTGAGAAAATCGGATCGGATAGAGCAAGGCTACAGCTAATAATTTGAGAAAATAAAGATAAAAATAATCAAATAATAGAACACAGACTTTACGTGAAAAACCTCTAAACAAATCAGGGTAAAAACCACAGGAAAGGACAGAAGAATTTCACTATGAGAAAATAATAGGAGTTACAACCTCTCTATTTATAAAAGAGAAAGCACTGAAAAATCTCTCTTTATAATAGGAGAAAATAATCATTCAACTCTCTAATATTTTTTCTCTCTTTCTATTGTTTTTTTCTTTTCTTCTCTTTTGGGATGGGATTTCTTCTTACATCCCCTGCCTATTTATAGGCAGGGGATTACGCGTAACACCTACAGCAATTAGGCACCTAATATCACATGCACCGAAAAAATTAGGCACCACATTTATTTTTTTTGTTTTATTTCTTTACTTTTTCAAACGGTGCCTAACAAATCTCCCACTTGAAGATTTGATTGAGGATGAATCAGATCTTCATACAATTCTTTCTTCCTTGCTTTTTCTTGCTGCTCATGTTTCTGTCAGGCCACTAGAGGAACGACACCAAATAAACTTATCAGTGTTGACTGCCTTTGTCATAAAGTCTGCTAGGTTGTCTTTAGTATAAATTTTTTTGCATATCCACAGTATGGACTTATATGTGCTTTGACTTTGAATGAAAAGCTGGATTCCTTGCAAGATACAAGGCACTCTGACTGTCACAGAACAGAGGAATGTTCTCTTGTTCATGCCCGAGTTCTTCCATTATCATTTTCAACTATACTGCTTACTTACTAGCTTGTGTAGCTGCTACATATTCTGCTTCTGTTGTTGATGTTGCCACAACTGATTGCAATTTGATACCCATCTCATAGCTCCGCAAATAAGTATGAACACATACCATGTAGTAGATTTGCTTCTATCAAGATTGAAATCCCAATGCACTAAGAGGGGGGTGAATTAGTGGGCAATTAAAATTCTGCAACTAAACCAATTAAACAACCACAACACAAAGAATTATAGTGGTTCGGACACAACAAGTCCTACATCCACTTCCCAATACTCAATTGGGTATCAAACTATCAGTCAAGTAGTTTACAAGAGTTTAGGATCACTCTAAACCTTACAATGTGGTTTTTCTCAGGTT
>CANYLF010658260.1:0-12368 GCA_948193215.1 Bocquillonia castaneifolia
TTTTTAAACCCCTGCCACCTTTTTAATTTTATCACACCCCCCCCCCCCCCCCCCCCCCCCCCCCCCCCCCCCAACCCCAGAGAAAGCACCGTGTAGATGTGCTTATTGCATATCCTTTTAGTGATTAGGATGAAGAGAGAAAGGTCAAAGAGGAGATGAGGGCTGTTTCTTGTTGTTAAATCTTTGAAGCAAACACAACAAGCTCTGAAATAACTTGATGTCTATGATTTTATTTGTTTCTGCCATACAATTATAATTCCAAATGAAGTGTTAAATCTGTTTGTTTCAAAACATATTTGCAGGTTCATGGCTTATTGCATCTGTTAGGATTTGATCATGAGATTAGTGAAGAGGCTGAAACAGAAATGGAGAAGGAGGAGGAACTTCTTTTAAAGAGTCTTGGGTGGAAAGGAAAAGGATTAATTCAGAGTACATATGATGCTGACACCAATAATGTAAATCTTCAAAGAGAAAATTTAGATGGTAATTACAATATATCATCTTTTTTTTCCAATTCAAGGGTTTCAGTTGTCTTCATTGGAGCAACAGTATGTCATCCATGCAAAATTTGTCAGTGAGATAGTCTTACACTCATATATTAAAAGGCAGGAAGAAAGAAGGCAGTCTTCGATTCTATAAACCAAAGTTCAGCTACATCTTTTGCGACATGGATGGTGAGATCACCTTGACATCATCTTAGAGAATGTTTCATGGTTTTAGGAATCAACTTCTCGTCTTACATCTTATTTTCCCTCTTTTTTGTTTTTTTGACCGGAAGGAACCTTGCTGAGCAGCAAAAGTCTAATCTCTTCTGCAAATGCAAAAGCTTTGAGAGAAGCTTTATCAAGAGGTGTGAAGGTGGTGATAGCAACTGGAAAAGTAAGAGGACATTGAAGTTTACCCTTTTCATTCACAGTTTTTTGATTACAAGGACCTTTTTACCCCCCAAAGTGTATGTTGAACTTGAATCATTGCATGGTTAGGCTAGCTGCTGTTATTTCTCCATCCATCTTACTTTTAGAATTTATTTTCATCCTGCTTTAAACTGAGCTGGATACTTCATTCTGTTGCCTTTATTTATTGGTCCGACCTTTGAAGCTTCTAGTTGGTAGTTGTTGATGTGAAATATGGAACAGGCACGCCCTGCTGTTATAAGTATTTTGAAGATGGTAGATTTAGCCGGTAAAGATGGTGTTATCTCAGAGTTCTCTCCTGGAGTTTTCTTACAGGTTTGTTTCTTTTCATCTTCATGCAGCTATTTATTCTGACAGCACTGTAGAGCCAGCTTTCCGAACCTTGACTGCAAGTTTCTTCATATTATTACATGTGCATCTGCAACAAAAATTTCTTGTTGGATACATTCTTGAAAATTGAAATTGCTTGTGGCGCTTTCTTTGCTGTATAAATATGTATGCATATTTATTATTTTCTTAAGCTCAGCTTATATTGAAGCGTAATTTTTTGTTATGCAAATTGGTTCATATGTCTTTGCATTAAGGCACTCCAAGAGCACAGCATGATAATTGCTTTCTTCCTCTCCATCTTTGTTATAAAAAAAAGGTTTTATTTTACCGGTCTTGAGGCTACACCATATCCCTCTTATGGGAACAAATCTTAATTGTAATGTTAGAAGAGGAATTTGGAACTATTTGAGAATTTGATTTCTTTCTGGTGTAATTTATGAATATTGATTGATGTTCCAAACCATGAGTGGATGAATTAGTTAATCCTTTCTAACAATATCTACATCTTAGAAGGTTTAAGACTTTAAATTAAAAATAGTACATTTTCAGCTCTCTTGCTAACATTTTTTCGTCTAATGACTCCACAAAATCAACAATGTCTGGCTTGGCTTGAGGCTCACATTTATACCCTTTGAGAAAATAAGGGGAAGAGTCTTATTTTAGAACTAGAGGCAATCAAAATTGGGTATAAATGATTAGATGGGCAACAGTTAGGTGCCCCAACATACTATCTTCAATTCATGGAAGCTATAAGAATAATGTTTAAATTCTTGTTTTGTTAGATCTATCGAAAGGCATATGAACACCTTCTCTCAAGATGTTACTCTTGAAGTTCTGTAGTAGGCATCCTGCATCTGTTTTTTCTTATGTTGTTGTTGCATAATATCCTTTTATGCAAGTCCCATTCATAAGTCTGCTCCTTGTAGTAATAATTCCTATGAGAAATGATAATTACCTGATGTTCCCCACATACTGGAAAGCTTAAAAGCTGATAGCTAGTTAACATACTTTTGCTTGCGTGTAATGCCCTTGCCATTCAGTCTGTAGCTGTTTTCTTTTTATTGTTTTTTATTAGTTGGTGCTGCATGATTTCAGGGATTGCTTGTTTATGGTAGACAAGGTCAGGAAATTTTTAGAAGCAACTTAGACCCAAGTGTCTGCAGAGAGGTAAAAGTTCAAATGCAATTCAGTTTTTACATTGTTTGATCTATCAGGATGTTTAAAAAAGTCTTTCTTTTTTTCTTTTACACGTATTCAAACAAGCATAAGAGTTAAACTGCTTCTACATTTGTTTTTAAGCATTACTGTCATTTGGCACTTCAGTGCTATGCCATACTGGGCTTTTGTTGGAGTTGCATATTTTTGTGTTATCAGATATTAGTAGTAGGCTGCAGTTAACAGCCTTCTTGTATATTTTTTTGCTGCATAAAGCCTGTGCAGTCTAGTCATTGATTCTTTTGGTGATTCCTGGTGACTTTATTCTTGGCACTGCTGTTCTGAGATAAAGTTGGCTCTAGAATTTTATATGGTTCATGGTTCTGCGGAGTGCTTTATCTAGGAAAGTATATTATATGACCTGCATTTTGATAGAACAGCAGGGTTTTGCTGTCCATGGCAACTGAAGTGTTTGTTGGATGAGATTATTTTGTCCAGAAATTCATTTGTATGTGCCCCCTTATCCCTTCCAAAAAGTCCATTATATGTTCCATTCTTAATGGCAATTCAAAGCTATCCAATGTCCGTTTTGAGTGTCTTCTCTTTTGGATTGACATTTTTGTAATTTACAGTGGCGATGGAGAATTTCTATTAAAATTGTCATTATTGTCGAATGTTGCTGTTGAAGCTGACCAAATTTTAATTTGCAATCGCAGGCATGCCTTTATTCTTGGGAGCATAAGGTTCCCCTCATTGCATTCAGCAATGACCGTTGCTTAACACTATTTGATCACCCTCTTGTTGATTCATTGCATACCATATATCATGAGCCAAAGGTGCACATGTGACAACAATTCTCTTGATATTGCCTGATGATGTATGCTTAAATTATGGCTAATGAAAGGAATCTTTACAGGCAGAAATCATGCCCTCAGTTGAGCATCTCTTGGCTGCTTCTGACATACAGGTATGGTCACAAACATTGGATTTGTGCCGACTCTGAGGATCATTATAGATGTGTTATATTTGATAGTTGCATATTATAGTAATTCCAATCATAATGTAGCAGCAGAAAAGATAATGAAGAAACAAACAATTAGGGGTAAGCATGTGGTAGATGGTTAGTCATTTTGTTCGTTTAATGGTGATAACTATGTCCACATTTTTTAGTCTGAATTTTATTTATGTTGTCAATCTTTAATCTGATTGTAATCATTGGAAAATCAGCGGCACCAATTGTTCACATGTGATTGTATTTGGTGCCATGGGTTCTGTCTTCTGGATATGTGTGTGTATGCACATCTACTCATGTACTGTATGTGCAGAATAGAAAATTTAATTCTGGTTTTCCTCTTTTTTTCTTTTTAACTATACCTATCTGCCAATTTTACAGAAGATGATCTTTTTAGACACTGCTGAGGGAGTGGCTACTTCATTGCGGCCATACTGGTCAGAAGCAACAGGAGATCGTGCCAATGTTGTCCAAGCTGTTCCAGACATGCTTGAAATTGTTCCACGTGGAACCTCAAAGGGCAGTGGAGTAAAAATGCTGCTTGATCATTTGGGTGTCACTGCAAAGGAGGTATAGGCAAATATAATCCGTTTTCTAATATTTTTCTTCATTTTCTTAGTGAAACACTATGGTAAGATTTTTATGTCACAACCCCTTGTTGGCTTCGGTAATAAAAGACGTCAACAGGAAATGTAACCATTGTGTGTGCAAAAGAAAATGTTTCTGGTGGGACAATTTATGTGGTACTGTCAAATCTCATGCTGATCATTATTACTAAGATTGAGGCATCTGAATTTATAGCTGTTACGCATTTAGACAGGATGAAAATGACTGGGAGAAAACTCATAGATTAAAAAAGATTTGCAAATTTGTGACCAAACCTTGTATTTGCAAGTTTCGTCTTAAACACGTAACATGTTACTGGATACTGTATAGAACTTGATCCTGATTGTTCTAATTACATAATTTCCAGATAATGGCTATTGGTGACGGGGAAAATGATATTGAGATGCTGGAGTTGGCCTCTCTAGGCATTGCTCTTAGCAATGGAGCAGAGAAGACTAAAGCTGTGGCTGATATTGTTGGTGTCAGCAACGATGAAGATGGTGTTGCAGATGCCATCTACCGGTATGCATTTTAAGCTTCAAATGTGCTTTGAACAAAGATCACAAGGTCGGATGCCTGTGGTGCATGATTCACCCTGCCAATTTCGATACCGGTGTATTATTCTCTTCGAAGAATGATTGGATGAACCTTACCAAAATAGAATTAAGAACTTCATGCTTCTCGGCGTTGATTAGATTAGTAAACAAGGGAATAGGCAGCAGGATGGCTGAACTGGTCCATCTAAAGACAGTTAATTCTTTTGCCCCATTTGATTTAGTTTAGTTATTATTTCAACTTTATAAGCATTCTTGTGGGCTCATGTATACAAAAGCAACACAATTCTTTATTTATATGAGATTCAATATTATTTCAAATTTTTCATGTACAACTGAAAAGTTGTTATAGTCTTGTAGTTGTTCCATGTGCAATAATAATTCCCAGACTATTTCATCTAGTGTTAACCTTGTTTTCAGAATCACGAATGGTTGTTTTTTTATTGTCACTCTATATTTACACCAGAGAAGCAACTCCAAGGTCTATTCTCTCCTCTCTTCTCTCTTCTTTTGTCGGTAGAAGGTGGTTTTCAGTGTGTTCTTAGTATGTTGAAATATTTTCTGAAGGCTATGCACCTTCAATCTAGAACGAAGACCTAAAACCAAGAATTATGATCAAATCAAAATCTTTTTTTGATCAAGACAAAATCTGCATTTATTGATTTGCCGACTAAGCCTAGGAAGGAATCCAGGTTTGACTATGATCCTCTCCTACTTGAAACAAACAAGACAAATTTCCTAATGCAGCCAGCATATACTTGTTTATCAAATGCGACAGACAAAATGGACAAATTAGAAGAGCTTCTGTGGGGGACCAATTTGGCTTAAAAAGAAAAAAACAGATAGAAGAAGAACTGTCAATCTTATGTCATTAGAGTTGTAAAGATTCTGTCTACAAGAAGCATTCCTAGCAGAATGTTCATTAGACAGTAGAAGAAAAATAGGCTCATCTCTGATGAATCATATAAGAGTTGTGACACTACTTTGCCTATTATTCTTCCATGTCAAAGCTCAAAACATCTCCAACTCTGATCATTCAGATGTGCTCAAGCCACTGCGTCCGAGTCTAGCAGCAGTTATTGGCATCATATCAGTTATGCTCTCTGCAACATTTCTCGTACTTGCCTATGCAAAATTCTGTCACCGAAGTGAAACTGATAATCGCTTATTCCGTGATACCAATAACCAAACTTTCACCCTTGTTGGATCAAGATCTAGATTTTCTGGCATCGATAGAGAAGTCATTGATTCACTCCCCTTCTTCAGGTTTTCTTCACTCAAGGGATCAAAAGAAGGATTAGAGTGTGCAGTTTGCCTATCAAGATTCGAAGACATTGAAATTCTTCGACTGTTGCCAAAGTGCAAGCATGCTTTTCACAAAAACTGCATTGACCAGTGGCTTGAAAGTCACTCTAGCTGTCCTCTTTGCAGGTACAAATTTGATCCAAAAGAACTGAGGAGCTTCAGTTTTTCCAATAGCTTGAGATACTTGCAAAACCCTTCAAATCTAACAGACGATCCCAATCTCGAACTCTTTATCCAGAGACAGCAAGATCATCCAGCAGTATCATCGAGATTTAACATTGGCAAAGGAAGAAAAGAAGAATTACTCATTGAAGAAGGTCATAACAGGACATTCTTGCATAAGTTCAAGCACAAGATCATCGTTTCTGATGTTATGTTCAAGAGCAGGTGGAGTGATGTTAATTCCTCAGATTTATTGTCTTTGAGTTCTGAGATTCTTAACATCACCTCTATCAACAGGTTCTCACATTCAAACTCAGCCAGTGGAAGATGCTATAACAGTCTATCGATGAATGAACATATTGAAAAGATCAAAGAGGATATTATAGAGAGGAAAAGGTTGTATGAATCTAAGATTATAAGAAGTGATTCATTTTCAACTTCAAGTTATCCATCTACCTCGTATGAGGAGGAAAGTTCATCGAAAATGATTAAACCTGTAGAGAAAAGATCAATGTCTGAGATTACAGTATGTCCAAGGTTCAAAGATATGGGTCCAAAGAACAAAGTCAGAGAATCTAAGGAAGACAGGACAAGGAGGCTGTGGTTACCGATAGCACGAAGAACAGTTCGATGGTTTGCAGGGGGACAACATCAGCTGGAGTACAACAAAAGGCAAACATCAAATGTTTGATATATATATTCACCTGAAACTTTTCAAGATTTATACATTTCATTTTTGTTGTACTTTGGTAATCAATGGGGACCCTTGTCACATTTTCAGACGGTTCTGTGTTTATATATAATCAGGTAAAATTAAGAAATTCTAGAAACTTTATTAGTTCATTTTTCATAAATAGTTGATGTCTGCTCGAGTGCTAATGTTAAGGTTTGCTCTTCAGCTTGTTGTCAAGGGCACTTCATGCATCTTTTATTATTTCCTATACTTTCAGCTTTGAGCAATATAATACAATACTAATGAAATCATTATCATGCATCTTACATTTGAAGAAAATCACAAACTCTAATTAGTACTTTAATATAGTAAAGACAGCCATCAGGAAAGTTTTTTTTAATTATATATCTTTTTCAATGTTTAAGTAGCTTTCGTTGAATTAAAAAGATAACATTTTTTGTACTGAATGATGATCATGACATTCGGGCCTCCTCTTCTTGTTTCTAGTAAGAGAATCAATAAGAAGCTGCCTTCCCCAGCTACAGCTTTTAATGGACCTTTCCCTTAATACATATTTGGGGTCGATATCATCAAAACAAGTGAAGCGTGTATTTTTAATTTCAATTGGGTGATGAACTACAACTACCCACTTAATGAATCAAAAATAAGCAAAATGCAATAGATCATGGCATGTAACATAAGAATAATTTTGTAGCTTTATCCGTATAATTTTATGAATCACAGTTACGTAGCTTCCATTAAATTAATTACTTGGTCCTTCAAAAACTATTGAAATGCCTAAAAAGGTAACTAAAAAAACAAAGAATGGATGAAATTTTATTGATAAGAATCAACATATGTACCTATAATATGTGGAGTATGGCCACATGCACCCCCACCTACGAGATATGTTATGTAACTAATAAATAGCTTGCTAGATGCGTAAAATTATATCCAACGAGGAGGTGAATTAAACTAGTAATATATAACCAAGATAGATATATAATGTGGAAAAGAATGGCCTAAAACTAGGTAGGTTGCTCGCAATTAAACCTATAACTAATAGACATGGAAACCTTGATCAGAGCTATCAACATCAGAATTACTAGTATCACTTCCTTTCTTCAACACCTTCATTTCTTCTACTCTACTAATGCTACTACTTGGTGTTCCATCTTTTCTCCTGTCCTTATTTTTCCTCCACTCCCATTTCCTCGCCCAATGCATAGCCAACAAAAACCCCAAACCCACAAAAATTGCAAGCGTGCAGCCTCCTCCTATGCCCACAATTGCCACCAACACCCATACTTTTCCCCAGCCTGGTCCGTGCGGCAAAATTGTCCACATACCGGCAACATGAGCCGCTGCCATGAAGCACACGGAAACCCACATCACCCTATGTGTCACTTTCAACAACATCATCATTGATTTTCTCCGAAAAGGGACAATGCTTACTAGGAATATTACTATGCCAAGTGACATAAATAATGCCACTATGTTACAAACAGCAAATGCCTTAAAAGAAGCCTTCTTCCCCATTATTGCTTCGCCATTACTTTGGTTAAAACCGCCTGGAGGGTTTACGCCTGCAGCAAATGTAACAGTGGCAATCAACACTGCCACTACAGTGATCGTATTTCTTGCATTTCGCAGACCTTCAATCTGGTTCTCCAGCTGCTTTTCACGCCTGCCTCGGTGTTTCCGACGGTGGTGGTGATGATTGGGAGAATCCAGCAGTAGTTTCGATGGGAGAGTAGTGGTGTTATTTTCTTGTAGTATTGGGTGAATTTCTGTAGAACTTGGAGGAACCTGGTCACCTCTTTTGCCTCCTGCATCTTGTATTGCTGGTAAGATCAAGAGAGCACCTGAATTGCTCACGTCTGATTCCACCACGTCAAGGGCTGTCTGTCCCTTGCGGTTTATAGCATTCACATCCACATTGAACTTCAGTAGGATAGTCACCATCTAATAAATAAAGAGCAACATATTTATATATTAATTCTTCAAGGTTTAATTACATTTGATAGAAATTAATTAATTAATTAAAGATAATTAAGGAGATCTTACGGCGCTTAGTTTTCCTGCAGTTGCTAAATGCAAAGCTGTATTGCCATCGTGATCGGGGTTATTGATGAGCTTTGTTATGTTTAGATTTTCCAATAAGTATTTAACAGCATCAAACTGATTGTTCTTCACTCCAAGATGAAGAACAGTCTCTCCATTTTTAGTAATGACCTCAGCAGATTCAAGACTGACGGAGAGGATCTCGTCAATGATGTTGACTCTGCCTCTGATTGCAGCCCAATGGAGCGGCGTTCTACCATCATTGTCTTGAAAAGAAGAGAGATCTGTGTCGTGTCTTAGTAGCTCCCTTGTCGTCTCACGATGCCCTTTGCTGCTTGCTATGTGCAACGGAGTGCAACCTGTTATGTCCTTTTTCCAAGCAAATTCTGGACGTATCTTCAGGATTTCCTTCACAATTTCTGTCAATTAATCGAAAAAAAAAATTATATTCTGCTTACAATGAGTGGCGGAACCAAAAATTCAACACAGGTGGACGAAAATAAGGGTGAACACCGTTTGAGAAAATATGAAATTGAGAAATATGTAGATCCCAACCAAATCGAAAGTCGAAAATTTCAAAATTTAAAACGTACCATATTATAAAATACCAAATTTTTTTATATTTTTAAATCGATTCAACACTACAAGACTTTAATTTAAAATTAATTACAAGAAAATAAGAAATCAATAAGATTTTTAAAAGTGAAAAAAAGAATTTGTCCTAATGAATAAAAAAAGCCAAATATTTTCGTTAATTCGTAATTTTAACCAAACCTTTTTAATTTCTACTAAATTATCTCAATTTTGATTTTACATTGTCATTGTATCAAATTTACTCAAATTGATATAAAATTATGTGTGCCGCATATGATATTTTATTGAAAATAAATTATAGTTATATATAGAAGCAGAACCACTGTGGGGCGGGGTGCCCAGTAGCCATCGGAACCGCCCTTAGAGGGGGTATATATTGTCGCTGGCGTCTAACCAATTTGGCCCACTAGAGCCGATGATTTTGCCCCCCTCCCTTGTGTTGTTTACTTGAGTTAATCTGCTTTGTATGTGTGAGTTTGTTTGTTGGTTGCTGTTGTTGTTGATTGAGTTGCAGAGAACTGAGAGAGGAGAGGAAGAAGAAGATGATGGATTGGGATTTGGGAAATTTTTTTAAGCTGTTTTTAATAGCTTGTTTTAAATGAGCTAAACGACTGGTCGTTTGGCTATTAAAAACAGCAAAAAAAAAACACGTGGATCCTGAATTGGATATAGGTCGACCCGTGCGATTTTACCCAATAACCACCGATTTTTTTTACAGATTTCACCTAATCAACAGCTCCAATTTTCTCCCAAACCCAAATCCTTTGAAAAAATAAAGAAAGCCCTAACCCCCAAATCAATTTTAACTCACTCTAACTTCAATTTTCACCATTAAATTTTTAAATTTCAAACATCTACAAGAATACAACAAATATCACTAAGAAAATGTCAAGTAAGCTCTTTTTTTTCTTTTATTATTCAATTTCTTTATGATTGTTTTTCCTTAAATTGATCCATAATTGAAATTATTAGTTTGTTTTTCTTTAAATTGATCCAGCTTATCAAAGATAATCTCTTTACTCATAGAATAATTATTGACTTGAATATTTAATGTATGATCGAACCCAAGAATGTAGCTGCACTGTGATCAATAGGGTCTTTAATTTGAACCCATTCAACATTGCAAAAATTAAAGAAAATTTTATAAACGTAGACTTTTTTCATCGTGCCTAATTAATATTTTTGAAGTTCTACTGATTCAACTTAGAAAATTGTAGTATTTATCAATTTTATTTATTATCAAATTAAAATTTGATATAAATTTAATATTTTAAATAATAGCAGAAAAAAAGTGAAGGGAGACCTGTTGCAATTAATAAAAAAAATCTTCTCAAAATTATATTTTTATTAATCTCTCTATTTTTTATAATTAGTGTCTAATTATTTTTTAACATGTTGTATTTTCCTTTTTTAATATCTTATTATGATTACTTTTGCTTGGTTGTTTGACTTAATTAATGTTAGTGAATTGAATTTATTTATTTTTAATGTTAGTGAAATTGATTTGTGAATAAAAGAATGCCTTGCTATTTTGTAATATTAAAATTTATGAGTTATTATATTTAACTAATAATGAAAATTGATCGTGTACTTTTGAAAGAACAACTTTGCACATACATTCATGATGCAAAAAGAAGTTCTATTCTTTCAAATTGTCATGATATTTCTAGTCATGCTATGAAGATGGTTGAAACTGAAAAACATTTGGTATTCCTATTGGTTTATCACCTAATTGAATTGGTGTTGATATTGCCAGTGGCAACTACAATAGTTGAAAGAGCCTTTTCTGTGATGAACATCATTAAAACATAACTGCGGAATAAGATAGGTGATGAATGATTGAGTGACATGATGGTTTGTTATATCGAGTGGGAGACTTTTATGACAATTGATGAAGAAGATATTTTACAGCATTTTCAAAACATGCAAACTCATAGAATTCAAGTTCCTCATCATAGTTCTTAGAATTAATTTTTCTTTATCTTGTACTACAAACTATCGTTATTGTAACGCTATTTCAATTTATAAAATTTTTGTTTACTTTAAATTTTGCCCCAGTAGTAAGAAATTTCTGATTCTGCCACTGGTTATACATTGCTTATGAACCACTCATACTTACTAATTTAATTTTTGCACATTATTATTTTGAATTGATTTAAGTAAATGGATAAAATTAAAATCAAAAGTTGAAATTAGGATAATTCGGTAAAAATTAAAAGGTTTAATTAAAATTGTAAATAAATGAAAGTTTTTGTTTTTTTTCTATATTAAACCGGAAAAATAACTTTGACATTTACTTGGTAAAATTTGTTGTAAAAGGTCGAGAAATTTAAGGATTTGATAAGAATAGTTCAAAGTTGTTCAGGGATTATGGATCTAATTTTCTTCAAATATATTGATAATGGGAAGAATAGATTATTGTTCTGGTAAAAAAAGCCTGTAACGTGGAGAGTCTTAGAGGATAAAAAATTAACATGAAGTGGGGCGAATGACAGTAATTAGAAGAATAAGATAATTACCTAGGAGCTAACCGGAGGACGAACTGGGACAGCCACCCCAACCTTACAATCACGACACTTGTTGAATTTCAAGTCCTCCTATTAATCACTGAAATAGTTTTATACTCCGTCTATATTTTTTACTTATCATTTTAGAAGAAAAATTTATTCATATTTAATTGTTAATTTAGAGTTTTAATGTAGTTTTTTTTTCCTTCTAATTTTAAACTTTATTATACATAACATTTAATGATCATTTCAGAATAACAAAATATTTAATAGGGTCAGAATACTTCTATATTGAAACAAAGCCAGGGCTAACGGTTTTATACTACCAAATTTGAAATTTACTACCGATGATTAAATATTATGTTGTAGAATTAAATATGAATAGAGAGTTTATAATGTTATACAATAATCTTATGAAATATTTAATAATTTCTCAGATTTGTATTGAAAAATTTTATGAAGGGTAATATATATTAATTTTTAGTCAAAATT
>CANYLF010658263.1:0-11601 GCA_948193215.1 Bocquillonia castaneifolia
AACGATCGTTGTTACCCCCTGTTTTTGAAAAATATTATTTTTGGAAGGAAGTTTTAATTGACTTTTAATTTAAGATTATTTACTATTATTATATACTTAAATCCTTACTATAAGGTATTTATTTTGGGTTGTTACACTTAAGGGTTTGATTTCTCTAATGTTTCAAGTTGAGTGTGTTTTAGTTGGGGCTACATTAAGTCTATTTTTCAGAGTAGCTTTTAACACCTTTATAGAGACAATATAAGGTCTTTTTATATGTGGATGGAAAGCTATGGATGTCTAGTTTCTCGATCAAGAAGTTGAATTCAATTTGGAGTATTATTTTGGGAGTTATGATTTTTTAAGTGAATTATGCTCAGGATTGTAAGCATAGGATTGCGTAGCTTTAAAATGATGCCAAATCTTCTAGAGATGGAATTTGGACATGCCATTTTGCAGAGTTGTAGTCGTGGATGTCTAGTTTCATATGCATATTAATTCACATCAAAAGGATTTGAAGATTGGGAGATTTGGATGGTGGAGTAAGGGTTGCTAGGAATTATGAGCATAAAAAAGGCGTGATTTTTTAAGGCATGATGATGACCGAGTTTGGAGATGCCCTTCACATAAAATGTAGAGAAAAGCTTGAACTTTCCAATAAAAAATGAATCGAAGAATTTGGAGGTGTATAACTCAAGATATAGCTTTTTGAAGTTGGGCAAACTACGCAGCACTATAAAATCGCCCCGTGGTTTCAAACAACCCCAACACTCGTTTTGGGCAGATGAAACTACTACCTAGACCGCTGGCAGTGGTTCAAACTACTGGCAGCGGTTCAAACTGCTGGCTGCCCTTTGAATGGCTATTTTTGCCACGTTAATAGCCACATCACCTTCAACGGCTATTTTTTGAATTCCACTGGCAGCGGTTTGACTGACAGAGCATTAAATGCAAAGTACATATGGTTGTTAAAGACATCTCAAGCTTATGAGAAATGACTAGTTGGGTAAAATTGGCTATAAATACTCATAAATGAGAGGTAGATGAGGATCACAATAATTTCCTTCAAGACCAAACTCTTGCAAATTAAATTCTCAACTTTCTCTCCCTAATTTACTTGTTTATTGAGTTATTTTTTTTATTGTAGGTTGTGTGTGGCTAGTTAGGTGCTCATTAAGGCATTCAATTACGGTTTGTTTGTTTTGACATTGAGTGTTTAATTATCTTGTTCAAGTGTTGTAATCTTTGTGTGAGATTGGGAAACACTTGGGATTGGTTTTAGGTTAGCCATTGGGAAAACCTTGTAAGGTTTAGTGTAAGCCCTTGTTAAAACACCAAGTTGTGAGTTAGATTTAAAAACTCCCTTTGTAATATTTTTGAAGATTAATAGAACACCAAATTTTGTATTGGGGAGCGGGAACCACTATAAAACTCTCTTATTCTATCTCTTTACTCTTTTTAGTTTCTTATATGTGTATGTTGTGTGTTGAAATTTGTATTAAGTATCTATAATTGCTTCAAATTTTGGAAAAGACCACCCCCCCTCCTCTCGGTATTACAATGCACAATAGACACTCTTTGGTTTTACACTTCTTCTTTGATAGATAGAGATTTTAAAGTCATATACTTAGCACCTTTAGTGTATCTATCATTCTTAGAGAAGAAAATAGTTACGATATTGTCACAGTAAATTCTTAATGGTTTGGCAATACTGTCGATAGTGCCCAAACTTGAGATAAAATTCTGCAACCACAATGATTAAATCATAGCCTAAAAGCACACTACAATTTCCACCTCCATAGTCGAAGTCGCAACGATAGAATGCTTTTCACTTTTTCATAAAATTGCTCCATTGGCTAAAATGAACAAATAGCCAAATGTGGATTTTCTGGTATCCACACATCCGGCAGCAAGGTGGTAACTACGGTCAGCGTCAATGCATGCCTTGATAGCGCGTTGGTTTGGCATGACTCACACCTTTTAAGCTATCTTGTGGAGAGTACACACTGTCTCTGTTGTCTTTCACAACTATTACCAACTTACCATGCATATGAATTCATATTCCTTTTTACTCAAGCATCTATTATGTAAATCAGAACACTCAAGATGATTTCATCATGGACATGGTTAGGATGGTTCCTCACTGCAAAAGCTTAAGATAATTTTATGTTGATAAGAATGAAATTCATCTTATAAGCTTTTGTGTATGTATATGGTGTTCATATTGATTAGATAACTATAGCTTTGAATATGTACTTATTGGGGAGCACTTTATTCTTCACCACCAATGACACTATAGCTCTCTTTTTTGTACCCATACTTTGAGACTTCGACGTGATGAGTACATATGATTGAGGTCCTCATTCTTTAGCTTATTTATAACATTGGATGGACAAGGAGTCTTAAAGAGGAATGAAATTTTTTTGACTTCTGGCATGCTACTCATGTAAGTATATTATGACTTTATGTTTCTCATTTGTTGTCTGGGTATTTCCTTTAATGTTATTTTCCTTTTCAAATCTAGGGCATCGAGCTTGGCCTTATTAGGCAAGTCATGCTGATCTGTTGGAGCATTATTTTGTTCTTACCAAAGTTGCTTCTACATCTTTCTCTTGTGGTTTTACTCACATAAGAATTTCCTTCACTGAGTTTGTTGTTTATTTACATTTCCTATTCTGACTCCAACTTTGTGCTTTACATATTTCCATATCTGAGGCTATACATTTTGTTATTTTACTCCAAGCTTGCAAGACCTGTATGATGGTAGCTTATGATTATTAGAGAGATGTATACCGTTGTCTAGATCATGAAAAAGAGTCTTTACAATTACGGGTCCTAGAGTTAGACGCTGATGGTGATAAAGAGACTAAAAGTGACACCAAAATTGGTGATGATGATGTTGAACATTATGACGATAGTGGATCAAGGGAAGCAGACTTAAAACATGCCTGATCCATTTTCTGATCTTTTTTTAATGGTACTATTGAATTTATATTTATGATGTAAACTTGTATTGATTCATCCTATTATGTGTGTTAGACCTTAACCTCCTTTTGATGTCTACAAAACACTCTTAAGTTGTTATCTAACCATTTACAACTCAAGCGCATAGGTTTTAAACCTTTAAAAATATTCTTCTGGCACAAAACACTCCATCGTGCGTGGCAATGTCCACTATCATGTGTGTGAACCACGATCATGTGGATTGCCACCACGATCGTGGGTTTTCCCGAAAAAAGAAACATAAGCAAAAGGCTAATTTACACGAGCATAAAAGCATGGCGCGCGATCGGGCTTAAGGCTTTCATCGTGGACCTCTATGCACGATTGTGGGTAAGGCTTCCAGAGAGCATCAAAGACTTCATCAACTTCACACAATTAAGGGTGCATGAGCCCGTTTGAGACCACAAACAAATGCTTACACATGATCGTGGGTATGCTAGGAACGATCATGGGTAAGAAGAAATAAAAGATGTGTCCAAGGTCATTCCACATCCAAACAAGCCAAGTAAAGTACACGAGTAATGTCCAAGGCCTATGATGGTGGGTGTGACACACGATTGTGGATTTTCTTCAGCGGGACAAGTCAGTAAAACCCGGACTTCACCAACACATCACATGTGGTACACACGATCGTGTTACGCAGTCCACATGATCGTGTAAGTGATCAACACGATTGTGCATCTAAGCGCACGATCGTGGGTATGGTTACAAACAGGACAAAACTATTTAGATTTTGTCCAAAATGATTACATTTGAATTTTTAAATAGCCATGTGTTTAGAAATGGGTTAGAGGCTATAAATAGAGGTTAAAAACACTTCTTAAGATTTCAAACACTTGAGATTAATCATTTAACATCCCTTGAGCTTTATTTTTCCTTTTTAGCACTTCTTGCAAAAAATTTATCTAATTTTCTATGTATTGAGCCTTGTGTACTCGGGATCTATGATTCAACTATGGTTTTGAGTTGAATATGGTGAGAAATAGGATCTCTTATTAAAGGTTGAAGAGTTTGCGTTCAAAACCCTTGGGTTTTAGGGACTAGTGTGAGGAATGCATTAGGGGTGGTGGAGAGGGTTAGTGATAAGCCATAAAATCACTTTGTAAGGTTTATTGTTAGCCAAAAACACTTGTATTTGTTTGTGATTGATAGTGGAATACACAAGGGAATTTGGGGGGTGGATGTATGGATTATTTATGCCCGAACCACTATAAATCTTGGTATTTTAACTTATTTACTTATTCCGCATTAATTTCAAATTTAAGGTAACTCTAACTTAAACACCAATTCACCCCCAAACCCTTCTTGGTGCCTAGGGAGTGTATATGTATTTTTTTTTATCAATACTACATGTATGCATGCATGAATAATGTTAGGTCCTTTCAAAACTTGAAAACTTGAGTTTCTCATCATGGGCTGGCACTTTTTCCCATTGTACTGGTGTTATTGATGTACTGCCATTGGGATATATAACCATTATAACGCCAGTACATGAACTAGCCTTCGACTCTATGTGATGCCCAATGGTAGTAAGATGCAACTTCGCTCTAGAACACAAATTTTACTCCATTTGGACTTCTTTTTGTGCTCAAAATCTTAGGCAATATTTAAGCCATTTAGATGCCTTAATTCTCATAAAAAAAACATTTAAAATCTTCTCTAAAACTCCTGTAACCTTGAGATTAGCAACAAATGGTGGAACCAAACCTTGAATCTATAAAGCCTATTTGAAAACTTTGTATGGCAACCATTGAAATTCTTTAGACAACTTCCATCTTTCAATGTTCGGGCTTTTCAAAATTACATAGTGGATTATCGCTTCTCCATGCAACCATCAAATTTCGGTGCCCTAAATATCATGTCTCCTTATTCAATAAAGAAAAGATTTGCCCCCCATATTTGAAGAATTTGAAGCAATCTTAGGCAAGAATCAAAGCTTTATAAGGGCAATGGCTTTGCTTAGATTTCATCTTAACTTTTTTTTTTTTATCTTCATGGTTGTTTTATATGATATTAGCCTTTAACAATTAAGGGCTTGTGTTGTGAGAAAGTCCTTGGTCATCCCTGAATCATTTAATTTAGGGAGAAAGAAGCTTAGAACATCTCAAGTTGGCGTAGAATTATGGGTTTCTATTTTTTCTGAAGATGAAAATGGTAGCTTCCAGATTACGCATATTCTTGAATAAGTAGAACAAGAGCTTAACCATTTTCGAATTATTTTTATTGAAACAATAATTAGATTGGACAATCTTTCACTCATTAAAAAACCTAGAGGCAGACCTCTACTTCTTTAGGTTAACCAAATACATACACATATCTTTTTTTTCTTTTTACAAAACAACACATTTTAATTTTATTACTAAAGAGATAAATTGCTTTTTTTATCTGCAATTTTCAAATCAACGACAATATAATTCAACAGTGATGCTAACAGACTCTTAACTTGGAATGAAATTGATATAAAATGACATAAATCTTTTTAGTATATAAAATGAATTAGATGCAATAGTTTTCTCTCTATTATAGCATGTTAATTTTCTTAAATTAAATTCAAAAGGCAAAACACATTTACGATTATTAGTAATTTATCATTTATTTTTATCATTTAAACACTTAAATTATATATTCCAAACAAATAAATATTCTCTCCTTTTCAAAATTATATGCACTTTTTCTATTTTGAGTGCCATATTACAATATACGCTTGTCATTACATATGTTTGTAATATAAAAAATACCCATATTTATTACATATAAGCTATCAATCTAATATTATGTTGTTGATTAATTCATTAATAAGTTTTTAAAATTTCAACAATGAAATTTTAGGAAAATTGGATAATTTTGTATAAAGAATCTAATTTTATTAATCCCCATGGTACATATAGTTTTAAGATGAAACTAGTACTTAAATTAATATGTAATTACCATTTATTAGCAAAAAAAAATATGTAACTACCATTTAAATACTCTATTTATAACTTTATACGACTTTGCTCATGTTTTCATATACGTATCTCTATGTCAATAAATAAGTGTTTTTTAAATGGAATAAATCAGTGTTTATATGGTAAATATAAAAGATAAAACATCAAAATTAAAATCACGATATTGTTTAAATGTCTGTAGATGTGTTTTACTAAATTCAAAATATAAGAATTATAACTAGCTATGGAGCTATACTGTGTTGAGTCAACTTTTCAACTTTTGTATATTTTTTAGCTTCTCATTTATACAGTTATTTAAAAAAATTTGCTTGTGACATTGTTAAATTAAATTTTAACGATTATGTCTTATTAAAATTTGAAGTAAAAATTTTAGAATTTTCACACTAGTAATCAATTTTCATTTTAGTTCGTGCCTCTTACAATAATTCTCTTTTCTTATTTAATAATATGGAGAGTTTAAAAATATTTTATGAATTTATAACTAAAATAAAAGGCTTATTTTATATATATATAGTTCTTCTTTTGTTTATTTTTATTTAATGTTTTAGGATTTAATTTTTTAAAAAAATATTTAAATTTCTCATATTGTAAGACACTATTAAATGATTTTTTCCTATTTTACCCTTATTAATTAATATTCTAAAAAAATAAACTTTAATGCGTTAACGAATATTACAAAAGGATAATAGTCATATAGTACGATAAATTAGGTTAAATAATAGCCTTCTTAATACTTGAACAAAACCCTCAATCACCAAATAAAAAACAAAAGATTTATAATCGATGACTTTGATGATTTAAATTTCTAACTCCACCCTATTTATAATACAGCAAATTAAAAATTAACTTCATTTTTAATAGTTTATTTTCTTTCTTTCTATTTTTCTAGCTCAATAGAAAAAGGTATGACCAATCATTAATGATTTCAAGTATGAAATAACTAGCCGTCTATCCGCGCGTTGTGTGGTCTGTTACTATTAATTATTCATTTAAAAAATAGATAATGAATTAATAAAAAATATACGTTTTTGAAGAAAAATATGTACCTTATTTAGATGTTTTAGCTCCATAATAATATAAAGTTCTCAATAAAAAAAATTGACCATAAAAAGTATAATAAATTAAAAAGAAAAAATTTATTAAAAAACATAATAAATTTTAAAAGAAAATACATACCTTTTTTAAATTTTTGCTAACTATATATAAGCTTATATAGAGTTTAATTTAACTTATTAGAGTTTGATTTGAAATATTATATTTAATCATACTTGGAAAAGGATATATGTTTATTATAATTATATTAAATTATTAAAAATATAGTCCTAATCACACTGAAAAAATGGCATGTTTTAAGTTATTATAAAAATTAAAAAAATTTTCATGTGGCTATATTTTAATGCCTCAAATCCTACGTGGCGTAACGTCGGCGAGAAGAATTTTCTCTTAGCCCCGAAATAATAAAATTACTAGCGCGTTGCACAGACTGTTACTATTAATTATTCATTTAACAAAATAGATAATGAATTAATAAAAAAATATACTTTTTTTGAAGAAAAATATGCATCTTATTTAAATGTTTGTAGCTCCATATTAATATAAAAGCTTTCAATAAAAAAATTGGCCATAAAAAGTATAATAAATTAAAAGAAAAAATTAATTAAAAAAATAAATTTAAAAGAAACTGCATAACTTATTAAAACGATATATAAACCTATATATAGTTTAATTTAACTTATTAGAGTTTGATTTGAAATATTATATTTAATCATACTTAAAAAAGGATATATATTTATTATAATTATATTAAATTAATAAAAATATACTCCTAATCACATTGAAAAATGATATATGGTTTTCTATTATAATTATATTAAAAATTAAAAAAGAAATTCCACATGGTGATATTTTAATGTCTCACTAATCCTATATGGCGTAACGTCATCTCAGAGAATTTTCTCTCAGCTCCGGAATTATAATATTATAATAGATAATAGATTGGTATAATATATTGTTTTCAAATCAAAGAAATAAGTATTTAAATTCATTAATAACAAAAATCATACTGAGAATTTTCAGTATTTTTCCCAATTTTCTATTAATTAACATATCAATGGGCATAAGCAAATTAAAATAGAAAACCATGTTAATCACAAAGAGTAAAGAATGAAAAAAATACTCCCATTTTCATTTTTTCTCCCCTAGTGAGCATTCAAAATGTATATCACAAGCTTACCAAAATAAGATAAAGAGGGAAAAAAACAAAATAGAACAAAATCTCTTTAGGTGACAAGACACGATAATTAATCTCCTCATATGTAGAGTGCAGACACTATCTAAGACTAACACATGCATAGTGGACCCCAGATAGTTTTGATGTAACCAACTCATATCATAGCCATTTAATAACCATCATCAACCAATTCCCATCCTGAACCCACCTTAGAGATTGTGAGGTCATCCACACTCAATTCAAATCCTCTCTAATTTTTTTTTTTAAATTTACTATTACCTTAGCAAGACAAATTTGGTAAATGTTGAGGTGGAAGGGCACATTTTATTTATTTATTTATTTATTTGTGGATTGTCGAAAATGCCGGGGGAAAGCAAAGTTAGATGCCATTTTAGCGTACTTCAATGTTCTATGCAGGGGCCCACTGTGAATGTAGGGGCAGTTTAGTCAAAGTAAAAGAAAATTTGGTCTCAGTGGTATTTCTGTTATTATGAGAAATGGGAGGGTTAGTTGTCTAATTTCTAGAAACCCGTTATTAATAGACGCGAATCGACACGGGGATTTGAGACTTTAAAAACTGAGTAATGAGTGAGAGAATATTTTTCAGAAAATAAAAATAAATGAAAGAGAATTTTCGCCGCAAGCTTTTACGTTTATTTATTTAATAATATTGCTTGTTTGTGTTGGTGGAAAAATAACATGTACGGACAATCTAAACAAAGGTGTTCGTACAAACAAAGCCTTAATTTGTTATCATGACCACCTTACTCAATTCCTATTTTATCCTCCGGATCTCTCTGTTGGCCTATTAATGTTCATCTTTTTCGGCTACGAAAGTAGTGTGCAATACATATCGAGATTATTTTTTGAGTGAAGTACTCCAAAATGCAGTGTACAATACATATGTTTTTATGTATTGCACTATCAACCCCTGCAATATCAATATTATACTATTACATCCCTATATTTTAAAATTATTATACTAAAAATTCTTTTTATACTTCTAGCTATTAATTCACAAATTAAAAGGTTAATTTGAGAAAATAAAAATGCATTTTCATCTGAAAACTTTAAATATTTTCAAATTAATCTAAAATTTTTATTTTTAATATTTAAATAAAAAATTAATTAAAAATTTATCCAAAATGTTTCATTTTTTATATTTAAATAAACATTTGATAAGTTTGAACATATTTTAAGTTTATGGACCAAAATGCACTTTTATTTTATGAAAATAACCCTTTAATTTGTGAATTAATAGCTAAAAGTGTATAAAAGAAGTTTTTAGTATAATAATTTTAAAACATACTGGTGTAATAGTGTGATATTGAAAATGCTGGGGGATAGTAGTGAAATACATAAAAACATAGGAGGGTAAGAGTAGTTCAACCTTATTTTCTTTCCCTCCGTCCCATATGTCTAGTCCATTTTAAAAGAACTCGGTACTTAAAAAAATAGTTTTAAGACAATAAATAATATGATTCTCTTAAAAATATCCTTATAAAACAATTAGTTCTCAATAAAAACAACTAAATGATTTAATTAAGAATATTATAGAATACCAACGAAAGTTGGTACAGTTGACAATGTCCTTATGGTTTCAAGGAGATATCTTGAGTTCGAACCTCGCCTTCGCTGTGAGAGGGAAAGGGGCTAAAATGGGCCATCTATAGCCGGGCACCAGCTGCCTCACAGTGGACTGGTATGGGTTCAAAGGACTTGGGATACCACTGTAGGCAGTACCGATAAAAAAAAGAATATTATAGAATTTTTATAAGATAACTACTCCTAGAAAATAGAAAATGGACTATACTTTTCGGGTTGAAACTATATTATACGGGTGTAATGTTACACTGGTACAATATAAAAAGACCCTTTCGGATACTCAAAATAACAAAATTAACTAGACATATGAGGCTCGAAAGAAGCATTAATAGAACACCCACAATTATACAAATCTAAATTAATTGTTCAAATATACAGTTCTCAATATAGTAGGTTCAAACTCCATTCCCCACTTCCCCACTAACTAATTATATCTATCGAAAAAAATCTAGCAGTCCGGATAAATTTAAATCATGAATAGACTGAAACATTATAAAATGACTATTAAAGTGGTGGATTTCATTGAGTAGATGTGTGCAAAAATTGAGCCAGGTTGTCAAACCAACCAAACCAAAATTGATATTTAAAAATTAGTTTGGTTAGTTTGGATTGATGGTTCGGTTTGATTTTCAATTTAGAAAATTTTTGTTTTTAATTTTCAATTTGGTTTTCATATTAGAACTAAACTGATCGAAAAATTAAATTTGTATTTTTTAATATTTTTTGTATTTTTTATATTTTATGTATATTATATGTATTTTCATTTTTATTATTGAAATACATGTAGTTATTAATTGTTTTAATAAATATATATTTAAATACAATAAATATTTCTAAAAAATTTATAAACCAAACTTATCGAACCAAACCAAAATAAATCAAATCAAATTGATTTAGTTCGGTTCAGTTTGATTTTAAAACTAGTTTGAATTAATTTGGTTTTGATTTTTGGTTTTAGTCTAGTTCAAACTAAATCGATGGATGCACACCCTTATCATTGAGGTTGGATCAATCACTTTTTATCGTTACTATTATGAATTACTGTTATAAAAACGAATTGGATTAGTTCAACAAAAATACAAGGTTCATATGGTATGAAAGGAGTAAGAGGGTAAAGTTTTCAATAGGATAAGGTACAAATTGGACCTCAATTTTTTTTTACAATTTCACTTTGAAACTTTAAGTATTTATTTTGTCCAATAAAACCATTCAAGTTTCAAAAATGAAACAAATTGATATATTTTTCAAATGTGTAGTTCAAAAACTTTAAAATGCTTCTAATCAAGTCCTAAATCTAATATTTATTGTTCTTTTCACCATTTGAATAGTCTTTTTATTTTTTTTCAATTCTTTAATTATTTAAATTAATTTTATGAACTCCTGAAATTATAGTAAAAATAATAATAATTAAACATTTAGTTAATTAACAATATCAATGATATTAATTTTTAAATAAAAATATTGTTACTCTTGATTAAATTTGTATATTTCTATTGAGATACTTTTATCAAAATTAATATGTTTCTTTTCATTAATTGATTTAGTTTAATTAATTAAAAGTTTCATTTAACAATATCATTTTCAAATGGAAAAATTTTTTTAACAATATATTTAATATTCATTGTTTATTTTTAAGGAAAAAAATGATAGTTAGGTTTTGAATAAAAACTTAGATCAACGGATCTTTAAGAAAGCACAACCACTAATAATTTTCATGTGAAAGAAAAAGCAAACCAAAAGAAAATTCTTTCTTGGAAGAAGAAGAATAAGAAAAGTAAAAAGAAAAAGATTAAAATTGTTACTTTGGATATATTTATTAATAAATTAAAGAAAAAA
>CANYLF010658355.1:0-10916 GCA_948193215.1 Bocquillonia castaneifolia
GGCATGTTAAAGCACCTTTGTGCTAATTGATTTTATGGATTCTTGTTGAATGCTAGTATGCTCTTTTGTTTTAATATTGAATGAGAATTGATCACTTTCATTTGATTATTTGTGTTATGTTACTCATTGGAAAATGATGGCATGATAGACTTAAAGAGTTTTAATTAATTTTAATTGCGTAAGAGGAATCTTGGTAGTTAGATTGATGTTCTTAAGGGTTTGATTAAATTTTGATTTTAATGAATGCTTGGTGGTAATTAAATTAATGGAAGTTAATTAATTGGGCTAAGTTTAATTGAAATTGAATTTAGTTTGTCAAGTCTTGGAAAAGATTGATGAATGCTTTTGAATGACCTGAACCTGGCATTGAATCCGGAGATTGATTAGTATATGGTGTGAGTGCATGTTGATACCCTATATTTATTCATTGTTGATTTGCTTTATTAATTCTTAGTCTTGTTTGAATTAGAATATTAATTTTTGATTTATTTATTTAGTTTAATAAAATTAATTAGTTTACTACAATTCATTCTGATTGCCTTAAACAAACATTATAAATTGATTTACGGATTAATTATTCCTCGTGGGATCGATATTTATTATACTACTTGTGAACTCCGTACGCTTGCGGAAATTACCCAACACCATCAATAAGGGTGATTTTCACTCACGGTCCCTCAACTCCCTTCTCTCTTCTACCACGTTCATTAATTTTTTTATTAATCAGAAAATTCCCCAACTATGAGTTTATAACATAAAAAGTCATCACTCCCCCAATCACCCCTTCTAAAAAATGTATTTTAATAAATTTTAATATGATTTTATGCATGTGGGTTAGAAAAAATACAATCAAATTTATAAAAAACTAAAAAAAATTTTGACATGAAATTATTTGTTTTCTTTTTTTAGCTGAATGAAATTGAAAAATTCATAGAAAATAGATAATATATCTAAATGGTCTCAATTTTTTTGTAAGATAACATAATAAAATATGTTAAATTTATTAGAATATAAGAGGATAAAATTTAATTAATAATAGTGAATGTACATTAGGATGAGATTTTTATGTTGTAAATTTATAATAGAAAGATTTTCTAATTAAAAAAAAAAAGTTAAGGGATGATAGTGGGAAGATGGTTGAACGCTAGACTCGAATGAAATTTACTCATCATCAATAAGGCCAATAAGACATTTTATAACATTTGACTTGTAACAGTGATTGTGTTGATTGATTATAAAAAGAACTAAAGAAGAGAAAAAGGGTTGTGTTGGGTTGTAGTCTTCTGCCAAGCCAAGTGATTCCATGCCAAGTGCCCACTACCACGTTCTCTCCAAAAGAATCTAGAGACCTTCACTGATCACTAAACCCACAAATCAAAGTTTGCTTTGCACTGCTCTAAAAACCATCTTTCCTTATAATTAAAGACTTGATTTTTACTACTCCAAGGAATGGCAGGAAGTGGAGTTTTTGCAGAGATAATTGATGAAAATGGTATTTATAAATTTTACACTGATGGTGAGTGGAGAAAATCTTCTTCTGGTAAACCAGTTCCAATCATTAATCCCACTACTAGAAACACCCACTTCAAGGTCCAAGGTACAATCTTTATTCAATTCCTAATTCATCAACTTAATTTGTGATTACTTATAAGCATGCAAAATGGAGGATACTTTTACCAATCAATATCAGTTTTATGTTATTGTGTTCAGTTAATGAGATTGTTGGGTGATCTGATGATTTCATTGAGCAGCTTGTACTCAAGAAGAAGTCAACAAGATCATAGAATCAGCAAAAACAGCTCAAAAAACATGGGCTAAGACTCCTTTATGGAAAAGAGCAGAGTTGCTTCATAAAGCAGCAGGAATCTTGAAAGAGCATAAAGCACCCATTGCAGAGTGCCTTGTCAAAGAAATTGCAAAACCATCTAAGGATGCAGTGACTGAAGTATGTTATTAATCAATTAGAGACTCTTTTTTTTTTTTTTTATAAAAAAGAAACCTATTAGTTAACTGAGAAGTTAATGTCATGCCAAGATTGGCTTAACTACTCTATTTGGTTTTCATATAGGTAGTGAGATCTGGAGATTTAGTGTCATATTGTGCTGAAGAAGGGGTTAGGATTCTTGGAGAAGGGAAATTTTTGGTGTCTGATAGTTTTCCTGGGAATGAAAGAACCAAATATTGTCTCACCTCAAAGGTAATTTCTTTATTACGATATGCATATATTTAATTTCATTTTTCTATGTGCATATAGTTTTGTTTGAGCCAACTGGATTTGCTTTCACCAGCTGATAGTGGCATTGCTCCTCAATTGTTTTGGTCATTACATTAAAGTCAAGGTCTTTCACCTTTCTCCACGGGAATATAAAAATAATATACTAGGAATATCCATAAACTCTAGGGAAAAAATGCCATAAAGGTGCTATTGTTGATTTTAGCTGGTAAAATTGCTCTTCATTATGTACTTACCGCGGTCAAGTTTACATCACCAAAATGACCTGATCACACTGCCATGAAGACATCCTACATGAATAAAGTTGTCTAGGGGAGAATCATTTTTAGACCCTTGTAAAATTAGATATTTGGGATCATCGATATTCAATCTCAAAGTCCAATCTTGTAAACATTCTAATAGTTCTTACATTTAAACACCTTAATTTTTCTTTATATGTAGATGTTAACTATTTAACTACATTATGTATGAAAGTGTTCAGCAAATCACTAATGGTACTTGAAAGACTGAAACTGTTTCTTTAATATATTGGTTTAAGTTCATAAAAGGCAAATTGAAAGGTTTCGAATTAAAAAATTTTTGAACCATAAGTTCTGGAAATTGTAAAATCTAAAATGAGATCATTTGGATTCTTAAACAATGTCACAAACTAGAAGAACCTTATAAGCAACACGTTGTCACTGGTACAATATTTTTTTTTCCTTCTATGACTGTTACCCTGTTTGGAACCGGTAAGTAGATGCTTATGCTGCATTGCATATCCTCATGGCTTTTACTTTGTTGCTCTACATTGTTTACCTAGACTGCCTCATGCTTGCAGATTCCGCTAGGTGTTGTTTTAGCTATCCCACCATTCAACTATCCTGTCAATCTTGCTGTATCAAAAATTGCTCCTGCCTTGATTGCTGGAAACTCCCTTGTGCTCAAGCCTCCGACCCAGGTATAGATTCCAATTTGTACAACTATATATATAAAAAACACAAGTTTTGTTTTGCATTCTATGTATTATGCTCCCAAAGGTTCACAAAAACTCTTCTCTTTATCCAAGTCATATAGATTTTTATTTTACACCTGTTTGCTGTAGGGTGCAGTAGCTGCAATCCATATGATCCATTGCTTTCACTTGGCTGGTTTTCCCAAAGGCCTTATTAACTGTGTTACAGGAAAGGGTTCAGAGATTGGGGACTTCCTCACAATGCATCCTGGGGTTAACTGCATAAGGTGATATTTTAGTCGACAAAGGCTTGAAGATGTTCTCTTCTCATGAATTTTTGGTTCTTCATATGTTATTATTTTATGATTTATTTGATTATGAATCTAACTTCTAGCCTGATGCTTCAATGCATTGGGATGCACATAAAAAACCATGAAAGCAGCATTTCAAAGTTAAAAACTATTTTGTTCTTTTTGTTTGAGCAAGGAGCAGCTTCTTCTAGCTAATGAGTGCTCTTGTTTGGTTAGCTTCACAGGTGGGGATACTGGAATAGCAATCTCAAAGAAGTCAGGCATGATCCCTCTACAAATGGAATTAGGTGGCAAAGATGCTTGCATTGTCTTAGAAGATGCTGATTTAGATTTAGCTGCAGCAAATATTGTTAAAGGAGGCTTCTCATACAGGTGAAAGAAAAAACCTTTTGTCAATTAAGCAGTGCTTTAAAAAATTTTATGTTACTTCTTGTTTCTGAATCACGACACTATCACCAAAATAATTGTTTTTCTTTTAACAACCCAATTTCTGGTATTAAGCATATCCTAATAGTTTTGTAATGTCATCCACATCAGTGGTCAAAGGTGCACAGCAGTCAAGGTTGTTCTAGTAATGGAGTCTGTTGCTGACATCCTTGTAGAGAAAGTTAAAGCCAAAGTTGCAAAACTGACTGTTGGCCCACCTGAGGACGATTGTGATATTACTCCAGTTGTAACTGAGTCTTCTGCAAACTTTATTGAAGGGTTGGTGATGGATGCCAAGCAAAAAGGGGCAACATTCTGTCAGGAGTACAAAAGAGAAGGCAACCTCATATGGCCATTGTTGTTGGATAATGTTCAACCTGATATGAGGATTGCATGGGAAGAACCTTTTGGTCCGGTTGTACCAGTTATCAGAATAAATTCTGTTGAAGAGGGAATCCACCATTGTAATGCTAGCAATTTTGGTCTTCAGGTATATATACATTGGTCACCTTTGCAAAGTCTAATTCCCACTTGGTGGTGAAATTTCTAAATTAATAAAATTTTAAGGACGCAAACTCATTTTTTTGCATTCTGTAATGTTTATTTTAGATGGAATAGTGCTTTGAATGTAAACAGATAGAAGTTGAGGACATAAAATGTCAGTCCCAGTGATTTGATTGGTTAGCCACATAATGATCGAGAGGTAAAAGCTGTAACAGCTGGGATAAATCATTGGAGAAGGATGATAAACCTATTTATTTTAGTTGGAAGCATATCATGTATCCACTCTACTCAACTACGTCTTAATCCCAAGTCACAAGCGTATCGGAGTGTCATTTTAACTAATCCATAGAGTTTCCATTTTAATGACTTGCAGATCAGAAGTTCATTTTGGCATTGCATTTGTTTTCTTTTTGTCATTGCAATGCATGGTTTATGCGACTAAGCTATTTGCTGTTACAGGGATGCATTTTCACAAGAGAGATAAACAAAGCAATTTTGATCAGTGATGCTATGGAGACTGGAACAGTGCAGATCAATTCAGCACCAGCTCGTGGACCTGATCATTTTCCTTTCCAGGTGGATTTTCTCTTTATATTCAAAATTTACAGTTGGATCTTTTTCACATTGGCTTGCCTTATTGGACGTATAGAATAAATTAACATAATTACATTACATTTTCTTTTTTTGGAAAAAAAAACGCAGAATTATACGGCGTCTCTTTTTTTGAACAAGACACTGCCTAATATAATCTCTCATTTTCAGTTAAAGAAAACCTGTTCATTTGGAAACCGGTTGTTGAACTTAATTTGTGAAATTCTAGTTAAACGGATCATTGTATTTGTAACAATCATGGACTGGTTTGTGCAGGGTGTGAAGGAGAGCGGCATTGGTTCGCAGGGAATTACGAACAGCATTAATATGATGACAAAAGTTAAGAGTACTGTGATAAATTTACCAAGCCCTTCTTATACAATGGGTTGATCTGCCATTTTAGGCACATTGGAATCCTTTGTTAGGTATTAATAACGCACACACTGCTTTTTGCTCGCATGTGTGTTTGGCGAATCAAACAATGGGAGCTTTTTGGAGTTTGTATGTTATGGGTAGTTGCCTGCCTGTATAGAGCAATAAAGGGTATAGTTGTTACATGTTGTAAAATAGTAGTATTCGGTTACGTTACCTGTTGTATTGTAGCCAATAGGGAGACTGATAGTGATGGCTCAACTTTATTTTCGTTAACATAATAATATAATGACTACAAATTAATATGAAACATGCTGTTCAACAAAAAAATTTAATATAAAACATCCATGTGGTATTGTTACAAATATTTCATGTGCAACTTTTTTTAGGTGATGAACTGAAATTAAATAAATTCAAATGTTGGTCATCATAATACTCAATTAACATGCCTCTGTACACGGTATCGGGATTCTGGTGAGTCGATGATGACAATGGAGCAATTCATATTCATTCTATGAAAATCAATATAATAGATAATTCATATGGATTCTATAATTAAAACAAAATTTTGTTAGAGTAAAATAATTTCGGCTTATAATTGGTTGGAGAAAAAAAATATGTGTTGGGAAAGGTGGGCACAAAAGTTGCATCCACAATGGCACCAAAGTCGTTGAACTCGGAACATTAGATATGTGAAAAAGCTGCCTTGCCATTTTGTGCGCCGGTGGCCGAGTCCTTTTCGAGCTCCATATATAATTTTACAAGAATTCTCATGTACATGTAATCATTATTTCCAATCAATATCTAATAATCTTCTAAACAAAAATACTACTACTTGTAGATGGAAAATAAAAAATCAATAAGGATAGTTTTTTTTTAATATTTTTCTTTTGGGCAACTTGAAAAAAAATATTTTATTATTTTTAAACACTATGGGTCTGTTTGGTTTAGTGATAGCGATCATATTTCAGCAGTAAAAAGCTAGCTATCAACTGTTAAAAATCAGAAATCAATAATCAGCTATCAAAATTTATGATGGGTGTGATAATTCAACGGTTCTATTAGCGGTCAATTTATAAAATGTCTAATAGAGATATTTATATATTTTAAAAGTAAATTATTTTTAATAATAATAATAATATTTATAGCATGCATACAAAATTTTATTCAAATAAATATATTTTTTTAATATATTAAAAATTTAATAATGATAAATTTTTTAAAAATATATAAAAAATTATTATTTGAGGTATATGCGTAAAGTTTTACATATATTTATCATAAAAGCTACTGCTATAAATTTAAAGTTTAGATTTTCAGCTTTAAAAATTTTATAATAACCTGAAAACTAATTTTGAGTTTTTTTTACTACTAAGTTTTTTTTTTGACGTTTATCAAACACCTATTTTCAGTGAAAAAAATGAAAGCTGAAGGCACTAAAACAAACAGCGCCTATATATTAAAAAGGTCGTTGGTTATGCATGTTTTTATACGGGGAAGAAAAATGATGAACTTTGACCCTCTTTTTTACATACCATAAAGTTACGTGGCTAAGCCATGCGAATGCAACCAAAATATTTCTGCGTTCGAGGCCGTTTCATTTTATTCTCACCAACACAAACAAAGTACATGTGAAATCAAATAACCCAATTAAAAAAAAAACAACTACATGTGAAATTAAATTGCACCACATAGGGGCTACTATACAGTTTTTCTTTTCTTTTCATTTCTTTTCTAATCTTTTAATATAATAATAAATTGGCCCTGTAAATAAAAGAAAAGTGTAGGCACTCCATAAACAGTCAGTTGAGTTGAACTCTGCAACTTTTATTATCTACTCTAAATCCAAAACCGTCTTTTTTAAGCTTCTCTTATAAACACTTACTTATTTATTCTTTTAAAAAAAATTGTAATTAACCCAAATATGGTTCTTCTCAAAAATAAGGCCCGCTGATAGGCCCCACCAAAAATAACTGTAGAAGTCTTCACTCGCGGTTAGAAAAATACTAACATTAATAATACTAATAGTCCTGGCTTCATAAGAGGCAATCTAACAACAGCACAATAGGTAAAAAAAATGGGTTGTAAACATGGTTTCAGCGTGCCGTCTCAGAATTCACCTTTTTTTGAATGAATAACTGGACATTTTATTTCAGAGATATAATTGTATATTATTTAAAGATAAATTAAAATTAAATGAACATGATGTTTAAAAATAAACTTTAAAATTCAACTGTTATTTAATAGTTTCAATAAGTAAGAAATATAATTTTTTCAATAATCTAAAAAAAATAAAAGTACACTAAAATCTAAAATTTTCACAGCTAATATAAAAAATTTGTTAGGGGTCACTTAATAATATTTTAAAATTTTAATTTTTTTATATTTTAAAACTTGCTCTTTTAAAATATTTTGATCATAATAACTTTGTTAGTAAATTTAATCTTTTTTGACTTATCTGAATTATTTAAGACGAGATAAAATATAAATTTGTTCGAAATAAAATTAAGATTATATTGTTTTAATTTATAGAATTATATGAAATATATCCATCGTTTAAAATGGAATGAAATATAATCGGTAAGTATGCCTATCTATCATATTAATAGAAAACCCAAAAATTAATTTCAATTTGTAATCTTATAACAAGATTTTACCATTAATAAGAACTAAAGTTAATGTATTTATCTTTTGCCTCATAAAAAAAAGGCTTATATATTCCATATACAGTTTTACAATACAAAGGTGACTCTTAATAATGCACATTCCTTCAAAAAAAAAAAAAAGAATGCACATAATTAAAGTTTTACTAATATGAATATTAAATTACGTCCATATTATATGATTGATTTTCGTAATTATTACACATACATCGACTTTTTTAAGATAATTCATTAAAAAATTTGAATGAGATTAAAACTGAGGAAAATAAAATTATTATGAGATTAAAAATGAAAAAATAGAATTGTTTAATCTTCTTTTTTTTTGGAAAGAAACTATTATTTAATCTTCTATGAGTACAATAAGGGGTAAAATTTTGAAAGTAATGATTTCCTAATATATATATTTTTTGTTGTAATCATCAATTTTAAAAAAATTAAAATAAATAATCATACACTTTTAAAAATTAGAGAGAGATGACTAAAAAAATAAAGGGTGAGGATTTTTGCACTCCACCAATTGATTTTCATACTCCGCTATTACTTTCTTTCAATTGTAAATGACTATGATATCCTTTATTTTAAATGGTCATTTTTCATTAACAATTTATAATTACTCTTTTTTTACTATTTTTTCTAAATTAAGAATTTAGTAGTGATTAAAGATTTAAAATTTTTTTTCTTATAGTTAAATTAACTATACTTTCTATAAGGTATTATTGATCTGTGTATTATCCTTTTTATATGAAAACTTTAATCAACATTTATATAATTTTATAATTTTTTATATTTTATGTGATTTTACATTTTCTTAGATTGTTTTTAAAATGATAGTTTGCCTAAAATTATTTGTCTTTTTTAAAACTATTTTTTCATAGTTTAATATTTAAGAAATATAGAGACTTAAAATAAAAATAGACAGAGGAATTTTTTTTGAAGAAGATCTTATTGCCATCTAAAAAAAAGGGTCTTACTGCAATAAATTAAGTTATATTATACGACTTTCTATAATATTTTCGATATCACTACAATAAATATATTACTTCCATTGGTGTTACTAATATAATTATAGTTTGCTTTAATTATTTATGTATCTATAGATAAAAATATACTCACTTAAACAATATTTTAAAATTATAGCTAAATGAAAAGCATAATAAAATAAACAATATGGTAATATGTATAGAACATGAAAGAAAAAAAAGTTATTGTTTATTTAAAATCATTAATCTTATTAAATTATTGATATTTTTGTAAAAGGTTAGAAAAAAATTTCAAAATAAGTATTTAACAAATATGGAAATAAAAGATAAAACTATAAATATTAAAAGACTAATTATAAATAAAGGACACTAAAATCATTTGGATTTGAAAGAAACTAGAAATGGAGTGCAAAAATCAATTGATGAAGTATAAAACTCCCCACCCTAATGTAAAATAGAATTGATTGCAGGAAGGAGTGTGCATACATTTAATTATACTAAACTAAAGAAATAATTAATTACTACAAAATAAAAAAAATAGACGAATTTTTTTTCTAACCTTTTTCATTACAAGAATCTAACTACACCAGCAGCAACCCAATTTATTGGCGGCCTTGTAATCTTGAAACATCGAACATATGATTATTTTTCTCACATTCATATTTTATAGTATAAGTGATAAATGCCCCACTTACAGGTCCCTTACCTTTTGTTTTTTTAGCTTTAGTAGATGACTTTTCACCTTGCGCTTTGTTTGTTTGTGGAGAAACGAAAGAAAAACAAAAAACAATTTCTCTAATTTCTTTTGTTTTGGACGGCTAAAAGAGTTGTGGGAAACAAAAAGAAATAAAATTTCCAATTTTCTTTAATAAGCCAAAAACCTTGCCCTTTTAGAGAAAAATCAGATTTCCTTGAATTGAAGAAGAAGGTATTAAGGATGAAATAACTAAAAGATCCCTGGATACTGCATCACATTTGAATCATTTGGGTAAACATGACCATGGACTTATACTCTATTATATTAGTTTACATGTATAATATATATAAAACTCAGAGATAAACCAGTGTAACACACTATATTGGAGGGTGATTTACCCTTTTCTTTTCTCTTGAAAATGAATTTACAGTTTTTTATTTTATTTTATTTTATTTTATTCTTATACCTTAATTTCTTTCTTTTTTCCATTAATTTCTTTATTTTTTCCATTGCACAAATTGAGAAAGGATAAAGGCATATTTTTTTCCTTAAACTTTCACCATTTTACCTTGTTGGCCTCTTTAGGCATTTAACTCATGTTTTAATGTTGATTATGATCCTAAGTCAATACATTTAATATTTGATTTGTTTAAGGTTATTTTCAGCAAATTTGACAACTTTTAAGCCTGCAACAACCTTTATGCCTATGAGTAACAATCGTTATATTTGCAACGATTGTTGTACATGGCTACAACGAGTCGTTCCATTTCAGCTCAATTTTCACAAAGAAGCAGTAGGATACACAAGCCAAGGGGACTTGTAATGAGCACCATGACGAGCCCGTTGTGCCCTGCAACAACGGTCGTTGTGAAGCACAACGAGCTCGTGGGCATTCAAACAAGCCAAGGTCTTCTCCAGCTACAATGAGCCAGTTGCAATTAGCAACGATCGTTGTGATTTGCAACGACTGTTGCAGTCGAGCCAGCAACATTTAATGCACAATTTTAAAAGTTTTAAAAGTTGGTGAAACGACTGTTTTTGCATTAAATGAAGCTCCAACGGTCAAGAAAACATCCAAGGGTATATAAACACAAGTCTAACTCATTCTAAAAGTAATCAACAACTTTCTAATCATTAATTTGTTGTGAATTTCTTGAATTGAGTTAGAAACCCTAATTTTCATTTATTATTCATTATTGTTGATT
>CANYLF010658428.1:0-11713 GCA_948193215.1 Bocquillonia castaneifolia
ATATGTACGTCCGTACGTATTTATGTATTTATACATATAGATAAATACATACATACATACATCAATGTATGTATGTATGTACCCATACATACATACATACATGTATGTATGTATGTATGTATCTATATGTATACATACATACATACGTACGTACGTACATATATACATACATACATACATGTGTGTGTGTGTGTGTGTGTGTGTGTATACATGTATGTATGTATATATATGTATACATATAGATACATATATGTATCTATATATGTATGTATGTATGTATGTATATGTATATATACATACATATGTATGTATATATGTGTACATACATACATACATGTATGTATGTACGTATGTATGTATCTATATGTATACATACATATATACATACGTACGTACATACATACATGTATGTATGTATGTTTGTATCTATATGTATACATACATATATACATACGTACGTACATACATACATACATACATACATGTGTGTGTGTGTGTGTGTGTGTACACACACACATGTTATTTTTTATCTTATTGAATTATATTATTATTGTAATATAATTAATATATTAATTACATAATTCCATAAAGTTATTTTATAAATTATAGCTTATAACAAGTTCTTTAAGTTAAATTTCAATTTAGAACCTAATTGTTATAACATAAGGTTTTATTGAATTTTATTCATAGATTAAATTAATTATTTATTGATAAATTCTTAATTATTTATTTTTATAAATTATTGATTGAAATTATTATAATGTGTTAAATCATTTTTTAAATAATATTAGTTATATATATCAAAATTATTATATAATATTGATATTCAATATAAGGTTATTTTTATTAATAATTAAAAAAATATGAAATAAGATTATATATTATGATTTTATGATTTTATTTTTTAAATATTAAAATCTCCGAATCTCCGAACCGTACCGTGTGTGTGTATATATATATATTATAATTTGATTTGTCTTTTCACAAAAGTAAAATTTGATTTTGCTAAAAAAATTAATTTTTGAGGTAATTATTTTTCTTCGTGATTATATATATATATATAGTCAAAAAGGTCTAAATAAGCCCTAAAATATTTGTCAGATAGAAAAAATTCCTTTAGTTATTTTGTCATTTAGGCCCTTAAATTTTAAAAATCAATCCATTTAAGCCATTAATAGTGTTTAAGTGTAAGGTTTAAAAGAATCAATTTCTAAAGTTTAAGGGCTTAAATAAATAAATTTATAAAGTTGAAGGATTTAAATGAACTGATTTTTAATGTTTAAGGGCTTAAATGGTAAAAAAAATTAAATGACAAATATTTTAGGGTTTATTTGGATCTTTTACCTAATTTTTATAATAAAATATGATTACTTTATTTTAAAAATAGTATAAAAACAACACTGAAATGTGTGCATGGTATTTTTTACGGTAAGTTATAATAAAAAAATATATAAAATTATGAAGAAAAATATTTTTTTTTTCATAAATTGATTTAGTTTTCTTTTTTTTATAGGTAGTGAACGATCGGAGTATCTCACGTTTCGTTTTACGGTTACCTAGACTAATCTCGGGCTAAGAGAAGTCTCATCTCTCTCTCAACAGGGACGAGGCTCGAACTCGAGACCTCCCTTTGGGACTGTCTTGTAACATGTGGATGTGCCTTTGCGCCGTCGGTTAATTTAGTTTTCTTTGGTAAAGTCAAATTGAAAAATGTTTCCTTGGTGACCAAAAGGTCACAAGTTCGAGTTATGAAAGTATCTGTATTATGGTAGAAGACTTTACAGCATCCAAATCGTGTATATGTAGGCTCATTCACAGCAGAGCAAAATAGTCATTTGAAAACAGTACTGATCTTTCTATAATATTTTTTCAAGACATATGTAATGAATCTGTAGTCAAATTACCTCTCACAACTAAAAGAAATATACTGATCTTTCAATAAAAATTTTAAAAAGAACAGAGACCTGCCAACAAATTTGCTACTTACACTAAGAGACCAGAAAAACGGCAAAGAAGAAAAACTGAAAACATGCTTTGCTCCAATAATTGCAATCTTTTTCACTTTGTGAAAAAGAGTAAATCAAGTAATTTAAACCAACAATAGATGCACATTTTTGAATGTTTTACAATAGATGAACACTTAGCTCAAAGAATTTTTCAGATACCTTTTAAGCATTTATCTCATGCGTGTCTCCGAAAGCATAACTTAGTTGATGAAATCAAATCAACCTGAGAGTTCCAGAGTCGAAATCATCTCCTGAATCAAAAAGTCTCATATCTTGTATTTACAATGTCAATCCAATCTTTACAATCCGATCCAACATATTTGCCACATTTGACATATTCGGACGCTCACTTGGATTCTCCCTAAGAGTAAGCTCAGCTACATCTGCAAGCTTAAGAAGTGGTTCGACATTTCTTGGCAGAGCCACATTCTGATCAATAATTGCAGCGGCTCTTCCCATTTTGACAAGCGGCAATGCCCAGGCAACAATGCCAGGAGGACTGTGATCCCTGTCGTAAGCTTTTCTTCCACTCAAAATTTCAAGCAGAACAACACCAAAAGTATATACATCACTCAACACGTCTCCATTTACATCTTTTTCATGACTTCCAAAAAGTCTGAAATCTGCAATTCTTGCTATCCACTCAGAATCCAGTAGAATGTTAAGAGTTTTCACATCTCCGTGAATAATGGCAGGCTTAACTTCATTGTGAAGGTATTCAAGCCCTCTTGCAGCCTGCAAAGCGATCTTCAACCTCAAGCTCCAATCAAGAGGTGAGAGTTCGCCATGGAGATGGGCGTGAAGCGTGCCATGAGGCATTAGCTCATAAACCAGCAGCCTTTCTCCCATTTCAGCACAGTAACCCAATAAGTTTACAATATTGGTATGCCTTATACTGCATAAAACTTCTAGTTCAGCTTCGAATTCCCTACTGTTTTTGTGTATTATCGTTGCAGCATTAGCTCTTTTAACTGCAACTTGTCTACCATCAGAAAGAACAGCCTTGTAAACAAAGCCAAAGCTCCCTCTTCCAAGCTCATTGAATTCCTTGAATCCATGGGTTGCATCTTTCAGTTCTGAAAGCCGAAATACCTGAGTCTCGCCGACAAGCGTGGTTATGGAGAGAGTAGGTTGAGGATTCGGATCAGGGTCAGCCTCCACCACTGGTTTTGCTAGACAAAAATGTGCACCTTCTATTGTTCTGGTTTTCTTTATCTTTAGATTTTCGCGGAAAAAAACACCAACCAATTAAAGCAAGCAATATAACTACTGAGCCCAAAGATGAGCCAATGGTAATTGCTAAGTTCTTTATCTCTAGCTGCTCCTGTTTAGACCTTGATGAAGAAGAAGGGCGCCCACAAACATCCCAGCAAGAACTGTTCTGACAAAGCGAACACTCTGTGCATATTCTATCTGCATTCTCACTACAAACACTGGAAGCAAAATATCCCTTGGAACAATTTGTGCCACAAGGCAAGCAAATCTTCAAGTCCTTCCTAGCACATAAATTAGTTAACTCTGGTTCATTCAGCAAGCTCGCGTTGAATGCAAACTTCCCATTAGGACATGAACCTAGTGAACAGATTCCAGGACTACATAACTGTAAAGGAGGGTTATAATCCGGAAGAGACTTTCCTTTAACATCCCAACAATCAATAACCAAGTCAACTTCTCTGATTCCACAAGTTGTGTAATCTGATGAAGCAATAGTCATAAAACCAGAATCATTTGGAATTGATGAAACATCAACATTTCCCCAGCACTCAACCCCATGGTTGTCTTCGCGGATGCCACAGAAATGACCTGCTCCTGCTGTTAAATCCACAAATCTAGTACTAGACATTGGAGTACCATATTCATTAGCATTACCCCAGCATTCTACTTCTCTAGATGCATTTCTAATCCCACAAATTGAATTCCTCCCTGAGGCTAAAATCTCAAAATCACTAGAATTAGATGGAATTCTCAAATTAACTGATCTGGGTCCCCAACAAATCACACCTTCTTTACTATTACTTACGCCACAACTAAATCCATCCCCAGAAACAATCCTCCTTAAAACAAGACTATCAATGTAAGAATTGCGAAACGAATCAGACGTTTGATTAAATCCCCAACAGTCTACATTACCATATTGTATACTAGAAAAGTAAGATCCTTTAATAGCACAAGCATGAGACTTTCCAACAGCAATTTGTAAGTAAGGATTAGTTCTGAAACTTGAAGGGACAAGATTTGTACCTGGATTCAACAAGCTAAAACAAAAGGGCTGAGAAGTGTTCGATGTAATGCCGCAGAGAAAACCTTCACCACCAGAAAGAGAAGCCATTGGAAGAACAGAACTGAAATATGCTGTTGAAGATGAAGCTGAAATTTTATCATCTTTATCCCAGCAAATAACCTCTTGTTCTCCACCAGCATCAATAGCACAAAACAGTCCATTTTGGCCAAATGCAGCTGCTATTGAACCTGATGATCCATACCCAAAAGCAGTAATCGGTAATAATAATAGTATATAAATCAGAAAGAACGAATATGAACCAGAAAGACATGATCTTTGAGGCAGCATCATGTCTAACTGTTTACTGGGTCTTTGTATTTCAGGTAATTGAGTGTGAAAATATATAAGAATTTGAAGATGGCAGGTGTTTTTTTTTTTTTTATGATCTGAAGATGGTGTTGTTAAGTGGCAGATTTCAGACAGTTATAAGTCAAAGAGGTGTGTCTTAAGTCAGGCAGTTAATTTGAATAACTGTAATTTAAAATGATAGGCTTAGCTGTCTTGGTACTAAGGGATATATAACTTGGCTCATATCCTGTTCTAGGCTTTGTTTGTGTTCAATTTAATATGAACTTCAATTTGTTATTTTTATTTTATTATCACATAGCATGTGTTTTTTATTTTATTTTAATTTTTTTATATATTTTTAGAGAAATTACGGATCTTTCATATGCTAGGATATATATATATATATAGACAGACACACACACACACATTAATAATACACTATCTACACTTGATGGATTAAAAATTTATTAGATGTTAAAAATATTACTCTAAATTTATAAAAAAAAATTAATACAACTGAAGCTTACATAATATTCCAATAAAATAGATATATGTTTAGATTATAAGTTGATAAGCTATTATATAAAAAATAGGATTATTGATAAAAAAAAAAAATCCAAATCTTTTCTAGTGTTTTTAAATATAACTAAAATTTCAAAGTTTTTAATAATACTTTGATTTAATAAATTGTTTATAATTATAATCATTTCTAATTTATATCTTCCATTTTCAATCTTTAAGTCTATAACTTCATTTTTTAAATAATAATTATTTTTCCAATTTGTTGTTTTAATTCAGAAGTTTGCATTTAGTATGATCAACTCTTCTAATTTAGAAATGGTTATAATCGAAACCAATTAACCAAAGTAGGCTATTATTAAAATTTTTAAAGCTTAAAACATGATAGTTAGATTAAATTCATTCAAAAAAAAAAAAAGAATCGGATATTCTCAAGTTATAATAAGCCAAAGAAATAATTAATACCTCTAGAAAAGGTAAGATAAATACCTCATTTCAATCTACTACCACATAGATCAAATAAAAATTGTACACTAAGATTGTCTTGATAGTGAAAGATAAACAAGCAAGACTTAAAATTTCATACTAAAATGGTGCAATGAATTGTTGGTTAAGAAATCTTACATCTATTCGATATTGACTTCATTTTTTTACTTTACAAAATTTTATAAGGAATGAGGAGATGAAAATTTAAACATAAATCTCTCACAAGAAGAACTTACTATTAATGGAGCCTTTATCGCCAAATCCTTACGTTAATTATCATTTATATTCAAGTTGTCCTTCAAATATCCCCCTAAAAATCGAAAAAATTAAGCAAATATAGTGTTAATTAAGAAATGTCATAACCAAGCAAAAGATGGGATCATAGGGAGGGACATGGAGATATACATGAAATCCTGAGCAGAACCAGGCTGTACGTATAGAAGAAGAGGTGACACCCGCCGCCCAATGTAGGGCCGATAATATAAATCTGGTTTTATGTCTTCATGTATCCTGACCCTCTTTTCAATTTGCACATTAAAGAATTTAATTGCACTGAATCATAAAAGCATATATAGTGTCATTGATAATTTTATGTGATCTTCTATTAGTAGATTTTATGGTACGACTGCTGCCAGACAAAATTTAATCATACCATTTATTGTTTGAAATAATTAACCAGCATTAATTATTTTAATGCCGCAAAACAAGCAGCATCAACAATTTAATTTGTTTCAGAAATAATTTTCAAGATTTTGTAGGTTATATAGTAATTCCATTAGATATACAAAATTTGAGAGATTTAATTATTTAAAAAAAAAAACAGAATATGGGCCTCTTCGTACACATGCTTCCTAACCTCCGGTTACCCTCTCATGGGATTGCCACAAGAAAATCCAAAAATTGAACATATACTAATGTTAATAAAATTTATTGGCCTAAGCAATAATTTTGTCAAAAAAATTCAGTATAATTACATTATAATTTGTAACAATAAGATTAATTTATGGGAATAAGGATATTCTAGTCTTCTACTGGCCAATTAAAACACATCTATATTTTCAAAGTCCAAACTATTATTAAATGGTTGCATTACTATTATCGTTTTGAGCATGGCGTTATTGAGTACAAAAGTACAAATAAATGAATTTTTCAAGAGACATTTAAAAAAAAACAGAAAAGAACTAAATTATTTTAACTGGCTAATTGGCTATTAGTACTTCTCGTACTATATATTGGCAAAGATAGTTGAATGATATAATATTGGATTATATTATTAAATCATTTTACCCATTAAATTAAGCCTAAAGGATTTCTTTTCAAAAAAAAAAAAGCCTAAAGGATTTAGTCAATGGAGACATTAGGCACATTTTCTCTGGCATCTTTGCATAGTTTGTTAAGAAATTGTATTGTAATTCTGTTATTTATATGTAATTAAACATATATAAATAAATAATTATAATAACATCAATCAAACAATTATTATGACAATCAAACCAACACAATAACAGATATTAAGAAAATAGAAAAACCTGTAATTAAATCGAGGTTAGAATTTGACTCTATTTTCTTAAGACGAATTTATTCCCCATTAGTGTTCAGGGTTAATAACAATCGTTTCCCAGGATACAACGATTTCTTCTTGCAATAGTAGCACTCCAAATTACAATAATGACGAATCAAACCAATGGGCACTCTCTTAAATGTATGACTCAATGAATTTAATAAAAACAAAACTTTTTCATTTATTTTTTTTAAATTTGTTATAAGACTTGTATTTATATAAAAAAAATATTAAAAAACATGACTTAGGCCAAAGTCATGATCCTTTAATAATAAAATCAATTTCTCATTTAGTTATTAAAATAAATTAAATTATTTTCCCACAAATTCAATATTTGATTCGTTGTCCTCCTTGCACATGATCTGAAGCAGGCGCCGTACGTGGTCATCTTATTTATGTCTGATTGATAATTTATAAAATTAATTAGGTTTTTACCTTCATGGGATAACTTGATTTGTTTAAACTAATATAAACTACAACATCTCAAAAAAAAAAAAACTAATATAAACTACAAGGAAAAAATAAACGGTTTTTCCAATTTTTACCAGCTATATATATATATATATATATATACCAAGATGTTGCTAATTAGAATTTTAATTCTTTAAAATTTTAAAAAGGGAAAAATAATTTGTTTTAGCTAGTCAAAACTTGTATTAAATTGTCAGTTTTAGTCAATACTTCAAAGTTTGTCAGTTTTTTTTCAGCATCTTCGTGTTTTGTGTCAATTTTAGTTAACTTAAAAATGGCACATGCCACGTGTCACATGTGCTAGAGCCAGATGATCCTATTGTGAAGTTGGATCAAATTGATAAAAATTTAAAAAAAGAGGTTAAAATTGACAATTTATTTAAAGTTGTGGTTAAAATTGACAATTTATTAAAAGTTCTGGTTAAAGTTGACAATTTATTAAAAGTTGTGGCAAAAATTTATAATTTATCGAAAGTAGTGGATAAAATAGTTCAAACATGCCATGTACCACGTAATCAAAAGCACACGTTATTTTTAAGTTGACTAAAACTGACACAAAACTTAAAGATGTATGTTGGAATAAATTGACAAACTTTAAAGTTTTGAATAAAACTGACAATTTAATTAAAGTTTCAGTTAAAATAAACTATTTTCCCATTTAAAAAAGTGTCAACTGATTATTGAATTGACCAAGAATTGGCATGGTATGCCAACAGCATCCGAGTTTTTTTTTTTTTTTTTTGAGAGAGACGATATGCAAGTATATATATACTAGCTTCATGTGGATGATACGCATGGATTAATTAATAGTATTAAATTTTTTAATTTTTAAATGATATTTTTAAATATAAAATATAATTATTAAGAGTAGGAAAAAAATGATAGAGGACAAAGATAATTCAATCAATGTATATTATGAACACATATTAATACACACATCAATGGACACATACGACTGTAAAACAATCCAAACGGTTCGAGTTCGATTCGAATTCGGTTCATTTTTTAGCTCGTTCAAATCTGTTCATGAAATATAATAAATCGAACGCGATCTTATTTTTATACTCGTTAAAAATTTGAGCCGAACTTAATAAAATAAGTATTCGACTTGGTTTGTTCATGAGCTTTTAGGTTTGTTAAAAAATATATATACAATTGATTTTTTACTTTTATCTACGTATTTTCAAATCAAAATTTATGTTGATAATTACATAGTAAGTTAGAAGATAAAATAAATAAATTTAATTTTAAATTAAATTAATGACTTTATGTTTAGCATCTATCAACAAACATATCACCTAACTTATTTATAAATATGCAAGCAATGTGAAGCAATATATTTTAGAGAAAAGTATAGAAAAGTGGCATGTGGTTTCACCAATTTGCACTTAGATGTAAATGATTTTTTGTGACAGATAGATGTTCGTGCTTTACTCTGTTAACATATAAGAGTACCTGATCAAATGTCGTTAAAAAAAATGTCACATGAAAAAAACATACCTTAAAGTAGACCTTGAAGTGTCAATCAGTGAAACCATAAACCTTAAAGTGTCAATCGGTGAAACCACAAGCCACTTTTTTTTATTTGTCACTCAATCAAAGTTTGTTTCACCCCATCACCACATGAGGTTTTTTTAATGGTGTTATGTTAGGTACCCTTATATGGTAACGAAGTAAGGCTACCTCTACCTGTCACAAAAAAAAACATCGCATCTTTAAGTGCAAATTAGTGAAACCATAGGCCACTTCTCTGTACTTTTCTCTTTATTTTAACTTAAATTATAAAACGAGTCCAAATAAGCTGAGCTTGAGCTTAGAACATATTTTATAAGCCGAGCTTGAACATGAAAAATAAAAAATAATTCGAATCCGAGCTAACTTTGATCAATAACATAAAATAGCCGAGCCGAACTTGACAAATGAGAATCAACAGGTAAAAGGGTTCAATCGCATGAAAAAAATTCAATTTAATCCCTAAACTTCATTTTTAGCAAATACATTCTCATAAAACCACTTTTAATTTAAAAAATCAATAAATTTTATATAAAGTTATTTTTTAAACTCAATCAACCCCTGAAACAATCGGTTATCTACTTTGAAAGGTATCTGAAGGAGTATAAGCTTCACAATATTCAGCAATCCTTGTCACTTATGGTGTGCATGGGATTATCACTTTGGCAGTCAAGAGAAGCCGAAAAAATTTGAGGTTTGGTTTTCTATAACTTCATCAGGACTTGTTTATTCTATCTGCTATTCATAGGATCAACTCGATATGGATAGGGAGCTGCAGATTAAGAGCCTTTGTGGCTCGATACCTAGAAAACCAATTTACTCTTGAAAAACATGTTCTTCCTGAACTGTCCAAGCCTCTCACTCAGGCAGTCCAGTCTAAACCGGTGTCAATTGTGCCTCGATCAGGTCATCGGGATCAAAGTTCTTATGCTTCAGTTGTGAGGAAAGAGCTTGCCCCTATCACTCCTAGTTTCTCTTTCCCTTGACTTCTCCCTTCTCCTTCATGGGTTGATCGTTCCTGCATTCTTGTTCTTAGGGACATCAAAAAACTTCTCTTCTTTCAGACGTTATTCTCATAACTTGGCCTTGTTTTTTAACAGATGTCCATGTTGGGGGGTAATTGTATTTGGTGTGCTTTCACTCCTGTGCTGAGTTGGATACTTTTATGACCATAACCAAATGTTATATTAATGATTTGGTGAAAGAGGTGCTCCCCTTTAATTCCCCTTTGGTGGCTATTGACAGATTGGCTTGGATTAAATTTAGGGGCATTCCTCCTCTTTTTGGAGTCTGGACCTCTTTGATTTTTTTATCTCTAAATTTGGTTTGTTGGTTTGCTATCATGAAGAGTTCAAACATCTTCATCGTATGGATGCATTCATGTGCCTGATTTCCATTCCTTCCAACTTGACGATTCCTGAACAATGTCCTCTTAAAGTCAACTCTTAGAGTATTGTTGTTTTCACCTCTGAATGTAATCTACCTATTCTCCTTTCTTTCCCCAAGGATTCCTCCTCTGAATCTGACTCTGTTACCTCGAATAGTGAATCAGATAATGACACACAGCCACCACCTCCTACATCCCAACTTTCCCAACCTCCTCTCAAGACTTGTCTATAACCCAAACCCTTCCTATAACAAAGGCTGACAATATTCTAGAGGTTCCGAATAACAATAACAACCAACTTATTTTTTATGTAAACTCTCAAAGGAATGGAAAGAAGAAGCCTCATCAGGTCCTAGATAACACTTCGACATTAGTAGTCGATCCCTAAGCTACTGCCTTGTCTGTAGACAGAATTAATGCCATTTTGGAAAAAACCAAGACAAGATTTTTTTTTACCTCCCAACAGCTTTTAGAGATCTCTGAAACATGGAAGATAGGTAATGGTATTAATCTTTTCTTTGACAGTAATAAAGAGGTCATCATCAAAGGCATTGCAGGTCTAGTAAAGGCCGATTAATCTCAGTTTTTTCCTCATTGGTTTTTGCTTCAGTTTGTTTTTGGATTTACATCTTCTATTGTGGAATTGTCGAGGTGGTCTTCAAAATTCTTCTAAGCAGGCCTTTGTTAGGCGGCTTATTCTCCAACATGAGATTTCAGTTTTATCTTTACTTGAAACTAAGAAACCTCATATTAACTCTATTGCTGTTCGGTCTCATTGGGGACATCTAGATTTTGGTTATTTCTTTTCTCTATCAGCAGGCTCTTCTGGTGGCTTGATGTTATCTTGGAATTCAGCCTTGGTTAATTGTAGCTTATTTTCTTCTAGCAATCGATGGCTTCTCTGTAATATTTCTTGTCCTCATTTTTTAGTTCACTGCTTGCTCGTTTATAGTACTAATTCAGGTGAGGATCAGGTTGCTCTTTAGCTGGAACTTCTGCTAATTGTTTCAGTTTATGATAATATTATAATGAAATCCCTATGGCAACCAAGAGGGGGGGTGAATTGGTGCGGAAATAAAAATAAAAATTAAAAACTTTAAAGAAGATAGGTAGAGAAGAAGAAAAGAGAACACAAGAGATTTATAGTGGTTCGGACAACAAATGTCCTACATCCACTTCCCAATACACAATTGGGTATTCCA
>CANYLF010658710.1:0-15110 GCA_948193215.1 Bocquillonia castaneifolia
CTGGGAGCACCAAACAGCTAGTCGGTACTCTAACTTCCTCTATAACCGTAGGCATCGGAGGACCAAGAAGATCTGCATCCAGGCAGATATCTTAAAGGCTTAGGAGGAGGAGTGGATGAAGGAGCCTTATCAGAATAGATCCTCCACTGCGAAGAGGAACAGGCTGACTGAGCCGGCTGGCCCAGGTACAGGACCTTCACGACACACAAGGGGCAGCCGATCATATGTTGAGCATGCTGTTGCTATAGTAAGTTATTAATTTACGAATTGCAAATGAATGATGCTTATAGTTTCTTTTGATACTTGTAAAATAAGATGTAATTTATGAAATTTCACATTTGTAGGAGGCGGAGACGGGAGAAGCTCCAACTACGTTCAAGGTGTTTATGGAGACGCACCTAGATCTCAATGATAGATCGCGGTTTGTTGATCAGAGATCAGAGGCGATCAATGTAAGTCATTCTTAATTTCACTTCACTATTTCTTTATAGATTTACTATAATTGATATTATTTCTAACTTATTTGTTTGCGCTTGCTTTAATTCTATCAATTCATAACTTCCAATTATTGTAGAAACGTTTTATGGAGCTAAAGGCGGCGGCGGAGTTGGAGGGGAAGGAAATGACTGATGATGAGTTGTATTGGCTAGCAGCTGATGGCATGAAAAAGTCACGAGTCTATGGACTGGGATCGACAGCTGACTCGTTCTATGGCTGTGCATCTTCTGGTCCTTCTTCAGCATTTATATCGCAGCAGCCTCGCAGTCCGTTGCGAGCATTGATCCTGTCTTTCTTAGTGTCGTGCAGGCCACCGTGCAGATAGCGTTCGAGCAGCGAGCCTCATCTTCGCAACAGACTGATGCGGACCGAGAGCAGTTGAGGTCTGAAATTACTAGGGACATCATGCGGATGCTCGGTGATCATTTTCAGGTACAGATTGATGTTCTGACTAGAGCTGTGCGACAGACTGGTGTGCAGGTCTCCACTGTGACTTTCCTAGAGGATCAGGTCGTGCCTCCACAGCCTTTCATTTACAGGGGGGATCCACCTACTGCACCTGCTACATCCCAGTAGACCACTCCATATCAGCAGCTACTTCAGATCCTACTATCCCTCCGACCTCTGGAGGTGCTTCTGATCCTTCCATCTCTCCATCACCTTAGTTCATTTTATTTATTCCATGCGGATACAGTACTTTGATTAATTTTATTCGTTTTAGGTTTATTCTTTACACTTGATCACATTTACTATTACTTTTAGTACAGTTTCGTATTTGAGACAGAAATGTACTGTTCTGCGATGGATAAGGCCATCGCAGATCGACTGTTTTTTTTTTGTAGTGATTGTGATTAATAAATAGATTATCAGTATATAATGAGCCACCTTGGAAAAAAAATTAAAAAATAAACATAGCCGGAAAATGGTTTTAAGCCGGATTATACTTTTAGTCTTAAGAAAATACTGGAAATAAAAATTCTAAGTAAAAAAATTTCAAGAACATGGGATAAATTATAAATGAACATAGTAATGTAGACTCTTGGGAAAAAAATACCATTAGAATCTTTTTTCTAATCATTTCCATTATTTTTTTCAACTATTTTCATTGAACCATAGATTTGTGAAAAAAAAAAATATTTAAGGATTATATATAAGGAAGATAACTTGAACAACACACCAAGTTCCTTGCATGACACACCACGTTTCATAAATTTCTATGAACAAAATTTATTGCTTGATACAATTTTCAATGAAAAATATTTAATTAATTTTTATTATTAATTGATGTTCAATAATCAAGTCTTATTTATCTTCAATTACTTATGATTTAATTAAAAATATCTAAAATATATATGTTTAACCAATCATGAGCCAAATAAATTAATATTAAATCTTAAAATTTAGAAAAATTAGAAAAATATAAAGATGATCAAAGAAGAGTGTTAAATTTTCTCTTTACATCAACTTTTATATAATATATTAGTCGATTTCTTGCGCTTCGTGCAGAAATTATTAAATCTTTTATGAAAAATTAAAAAAAACTAATTTACATTAATATAATAAAATTTTAATTTGTAATCATCAATTTATACAATATATAAAACAAATTATATGATATATATTTTTTTATCTTTGAGGAAAAACGTATATAATCAAAGTTTAATGAACTATTTACTTATAAGCTTAATCAATCAATACTTAATCGTATAAGATTATAAGACTAATTAAAATTATTTGTAATCATTTTTTTTATTTTTTTATTTATTAAATTAAAAATACATTAAATTTACTAAAAGATCCAAAAAATAACAATATTCATTTGAACCTATCTCCCATTGGTCATATATAAAATGTTAAATTATCAAAGAATTAAAATAACATTTTTCTTTTATCACTATCATAGAATGATTTTTTTAAAATACTCTAAATTTTATATTTTGATGGTTTAGCTCTTAGTTTTATAAGTTTTATTTAAAAATCATAAAATTTATTAACAATTTTTAAAATTTTAATGTTTATTTGAACTTGCCTTCTCTTAGTTATAAATAAAATATTAAATGTATAATCTTTTGTAGAATCAAAACTCTAAGAAAATAATTTTCAACATGACTATCATATTGAGTAATAAAAAATAAATTTATCTGTCTATTAATATTTATAAAAAATATAAAAACCAATATTAATTTTTTAAAAATTATAAAGAAGAAATCCAAACAATATACATATAACAAATTTTCAAAAAAATATTATGAAAATAAATTTTATATTATCAAATTATTTAAGAAGTATAATTTTATTTAGTATGTCATTTATTAATATTTTATTTAACAGAATTTTGAAAAAAAAGACTTTCTACTTAAGTTTATTTAAATTAATGTGATTTTATCTATGTAATAAAATTTTCTATGAAGTTATTTAATTATATTTTTATTCAATGAATTTGGTATTATTTGTTTATTTTATCGATCATTCTTATACAATAATTTTAATGATAACTATAAAAATATGTAAAAGAATTATCCGAACCAATTGTAAAAGAATTATATGTAAAAGATTATCATTTTTTATTGTATGAAATGTCTCTTTAAAATGATTTTAAATCACATGTTTGAATTTTATAAAGTCATGTATTAATTGTATTTTATTGATTTATATTTATTAACTAATGTATTAAATCCGATTAAATTTGTAACTGTATAAAAATATAGAAAAGTTTAATTTTTTTTGTTTTAAAATTGAAGAAACAATGAAAGCTCGTTTTTTTTTTAAAAATAATTGGTCCTAGTGTTGCGTCTTGATTTAGTGGCCATATGGACGAAACCTCAAAGTTTGGCAGGGCTAAGTACTTTCTCCTCAAAGTGAAGTCTTCCATAGTTTCACTAACTGAATCAGTGGCAAGGTGCAAGGAATACATCTGCTGATTCTAAATAGCATCTATTCAAAAAAAAAAAGGACACAGCAAAAATGGAATTCAGGCACTCTTCAAACTATAAAGCAAATCAACTTCCCATCATTTTCATTCTTTATTTTTTAGAAAAAAAACACAGGGGAATATGCATGATCTCTTTTTTCAACACTTGAACAAAAATAGCAGAAAAAATTTAAAATTGAGAATCAAAACAAAACAAAACAGAATGATATTTAGAAAAATATATTACTTCTCTTTCGTTGGTTGGATGAAGTAAATAGCATCCATGGAAGTTAATGGCTGCCTCCGTCTAGAAAATATACAACTGGATAGCAGAACCAGCAAAAAAAATAACACGGAAAAAGGGCTACAACCTTATATATATATATATATATATATATACACATAGGCAAAATTCATGTTTAAGTCCCTATACTTTTATTTTTTTGACATTGGGTCCCTGAACTTTTATTTATAAAAATCAAGTCCCTGCATTTTTATTTTCATCGACATTGAGTCCTTCAGTTAGCTAAATATAACGGTGTTATAACCGAATGACTCAATTTTGATAAATCTCAAAGTGCAAAGACCCACTTTTGATAAAAGTAAAAGTATGGGGACTCAATTTTGATAAAAATAAATGTACAAAGGACCCAAATTTGATTAATAAATTTTTATTTTATATTGAATTTTAATTATTGCAATATATATATATATATATATATATATATATATATATATATATATATATATATATATAAAATTGTAAATTTTTTTGTTTTTGATTTCGATTTTATGAGTTAAACGAAACCGAATAAAAGTTGAATATATATACACACACACTTACTTACTTTTTAAAATAATAGTGAAAATTAATTATAAAAAATAAATTTAAATCGTTTAAAATTGAGTCCTTGTACTTTCTTTTTTTATCAAAATTGGGTCCTTGCACTTTCAGATTTATCAAAATTGAGTCCCTCAGTTATAACACCGCTAAAATTAACTAACTGAAGGACTCAATGTCGATGAAAATAAAAGTATAGGGACTTGATTTTTATAAATAAAAGTATAGGGACTTGATTTTTATAAATAAAAGTACAGGGACCCCATGTCAAAAAAAATGAAAGTATAAGGACGTAGATATGGTTTTTGCCTATATATATATATATATATATATATATATATATATATATATATATATAGGGCCAAGAATACTTGCACCTCACCCCACATAAAATTACATGAATTTTATAGAGGTTAAATTCAGTGTATTGATGAGTTGTAAAGATAAGTATCCTAGGGAATAAGATATACTTTATTATCTTTATCTTATCTTTACTACTATCCGTGCATCCTAATAGAAGCATAGGATGAATTAAATGTCTTCATCTTATAACAATTTTCATTTCATTTTCATTTAAAAAATTTCTAATAAATCATTTACAACCAATCACAATACAAACAAATAGATATTTAAAAACAAAAATTTTAAAAATTCAGAAAAATAGAATGGCCAATAAAGAAAGTATCTAAACACTTTCTTTGTATGAACATTTATATTATATACTAGTCGATTTCCTGCGCTTCACGTAAAATTATTAAATTTTTCAATAAAAATATTTAAAGCAAATTAATTAGTATTAATATAATATAATACAATTAAAATTTTTAATTTGCAATCATAAAATTTTAAAAATATATGATACTGATTTTTTATTTTATGAAAAAGCATATATAATCAGGGAAAAGTAATTTATTTTTAAATTTAATCAATCAATTATATTCAGTTTTATAGGATTATAAAATTAACTAAATATTGTTTAAAATCATTATTAGTTTTATATTTTTTATTAAATTAAAAAAAACTCATAAAGTTTATTAAAAGATTCAAAAAATGTACTATTCTTTTGAGTCGATCTCTCCTTGATTATAAATAAAATGTAAAATTATAATAGAATCAAAATAACATTTTCTTTGATTATCACTGTAAAATATGTTTTAAAGTCTTTTTCAATTTTTAATGTTTTTTTATCTCTTAAATTATAAGTTTATATTTTTTTAAAAAAATCATAAAATTTACTAAAAAGTGCTAAACTTCTAATGTTCATTTGAACCTACCTCTCATTCTTCATAACTAAAATATTAAATCAACATTCTTTCATAGAATTAAAACGATAAAAAAATAAAATAACTCATTACTTGTAACTCTACATATTGCAATATCCACCATTCCAATCATGTCATCCCATCGAAATATTTCTTCTGATTCGATCTTTTGGCAATGGCATATTCTTCTATGGTTTCAAGAATTTGCAAAGTGTCCTTTACTGCATTCTATTGTTCTTCTCCATCCCTTAAAAATCTTTCATATATTTGTCAAAAATATTTTGAAAAGCATATATGAGAAAGATAACTTGAAGAAGAAATATATAAATTACTGTTATATACATTGAACTTAATTAAATGTTGCACATCACACTAAGATTCATGAACTTAATTACCTGGATTACACATCATTCCAAAATTCTTGAATTTATTATTTGACACTATTTTCAATAAAATTATTTAATTCAAATTTTCCTTAATTGTTGTTCAACGAATCAATTTTTATTATTATATATTATTTATAATTAAATTAAAACCTATTTTAAAAGAAATGAAACACAATCTAAACCAATTATAAATAAAATAAATAAAGATTAAATCTAAAAATTTATAAAAATTAGAAAAATGAAATGGTGACCAAAGAATGTGTCTAATAAAAATTTTAAAATACAAATCTAAACTTATAATATAAATAAATGAATATTATAACTATCTCTTCATGCCATTCTCCACTATAGGAGCCATCGCCACTTGGTGATTTTGCTTCTCCAAATTTCCTTGCATCCTAATTAATTGATTAATTAAGATAACAAAATGACATCAAGAAAGCAAGTTACATAAAGATCAAATTAATAATAATAAAAATAAGCACAGAAAAGAAATCAACAAACCTAATTTCATGTTGAAACCACGATTCTAAAGCTCATGTTACTCCTGAGTTACCTCGAAGACTCACAATAACAATGAATGATGCAATCCTCAGAAGTGTTTCCCTTTAAATTATATTCCTTTCTTAGTTTTGAACGATATGAACCTGAATACAGGTACGGACCAATTACACATGCAAGCATTGCATACAACACTGTATGTTTCATTATAGCAGCTGCAATAACCCAAATTATATTGCTTTCTTAGTTTAAATAACTCTTGAATTTTATATCATAACATCAATCAACAAATAGATGATAGAAATGTCTAATTTAACATTAAGCATAGTAAAAAAAATATGAAAAATGACCTCAATAGCTATATATATAGGAAGATAACTTGATGACCAAGTAAAATTAATAAATTCATTGTATTGGAAATTGCAAAGTTCATTAACTAAAATTAATAAATTCATTATATTGGAAATTCAAAAGTTCATTAATAAAATTTATATTAATAAAATTTATTAATTAATTTTAATTTTATTTAATTGACATTCCATGAATCAAGTCTTATCTGTTTTATATCATTTACACTTTAATTAAAATTTTATTTAAAATTTTATAAAATTCAATCTAAACCAATCATAGAACAAATAAATTAAATTAACTTTAAAAATTTAGAAAAATTAGAAAAATATAAAAGTGATCAAAGGAGAAATCTAAAATTTCTCTTTGCATCAACTTTTATATTATATATAGATGATCAAATAATTGCAATTTTAAGTTTTAAAATCAATTAAACCCATAATTTTTCATTTTAAAATTAAATATGGATAAAATATTATTTATGATTTTATAAAATTCATAAAAAATTATTTCAATAAAATTTCACCTATTTTTTAAGGTGTGAGTAAAAAAATCTAAATTATATCTCAAAAAATTTTGTTCAATAAATTATTTCCTTTAATTTTTGAACAGGAACAATTAAATAAAATCATAAAAAAATACAAAAGACATGAAAAATGATACCATCTTTTTATAATAAAGTCTTAATTTCTTGTAATATTCATTGGTGTTTTTTTTTAGAAGGATTCATTGGTGAATTTTGATTTATTAATTTTTCAATTTTATCAAATAGTCAATAGTACTAATAACCATTTTAATATTTTTCTATATTTTAATTAGATTTCTACACACAAAAAATGATAGCATTTTATTTTTATGCTTTTATTTGATTTATTCCATTGAAAAAATAAAATAATTACTTAATTTATTAGTCAGTTTTTTAAATATAAGTTGGTCTTCTTTAATTCATTTATAAAAAAAATGGATCATAATCTTTTTAAATGATTTTTTAAAATGATACATAAAATTCTGTGTTTATTTGATTTTAAATACAAAATTATGAGTGAAAAAGATAGCAATTACTCTTAAATTCTTGTTTTCTAAACCCTAGCCACCCTCTCTTCCTCTCTTCTTTCTTCTCCCGGTCTCTCATAAAAATATTTTTATTTGGCAGATGGACCGTATATTTTCTTTTAATTATATTTCAATAAACACAGATTATATCTGATAATTTTGATTTCTCTTTTATTGGAGTTTTAGTTTTTGTGTATTTTTTTGTTCCTCTTTTATTATTGAAATTTTATAGTTCTTTCTTTTATAGAAAAAGTTTATGATGATAGGTGTAAAGTTTTATGTTGATTTTCTTTAAGCAACCTAGTTTAAAGACCAGAGCACAAATACCTTATTCGTTTGGAAGAAATATAATGAAATTTTCTCTATTGATTATGTAGGATCCATACTTCTTAATAACTCTTTTACTATATATTTCTTTTATCAAGTTGTACTCTTTATCTTTTTTTTTTATGAATGAATGAATTATAATTTTCATAGAAAAACATACAAAGTTACGAGTGTAATTGATCCTGAAACATGATTATAATTATTTGATTTTTATTAAAAGTTTAGGAGCCAATTTGATATTTTTTCAAAAAAAAAAATCAATTATGAAGCTTCCAACTAAGTGCTTTCATGTTTACTTTTCAAAAAATTTGGAAGCTTCAGTAGAAAATAATAGCCATTTCTTAAATCCCGCAAGAGCACATCTGTGAGAACATTTGTAATTGATCCAGTAATCACAGGTTTGAATCTCCTCTATCTAAATAAAAAAAAATAGCCATTTCTTAACTTAATTAAGATTTGAAAAAAAAAAAGATTGATCCAGTAATCACAGGTTTGCAATTGATCTGATTGCAGAATATGAAACGAACTCAATATCTCTTGATCTAGGCCTGGAGTGTTTTTGTAATTAATGTAATCTCATTCAACACTGATAGTGATAATTGCTATAGCTGATATCTGACTAGTTCCTTTATTGTTATTATTAATTATTTGTTATGGAAGCTGTGACTGCAATTGGAGGTGCTATTCTATCTTCTTCTTTGCAAGCGTTATTTGACAAACTATCATCTCAAGACTTGCTGAAGTATGCAAGTCAACGGAAAGTTTTGTCTGAGATAGAGAAGTGGGAGAGCATGCTTAAGAAACTTTATGTTGTTCTTGATGATGCAGAGGAAAAGCAATTGACTAATCGGTTGGTGAAAATCTGGATAAGCGAGCTTAGAGACTTGGCTTATGATGTAGAAGATGTACTTGATGAGTTTGCTACCTTGTCTTTACGGATGAAGTTGATAGAAGAACATGAACATGATGGCTCTACTTGTTGTTTTCCTGGATTAAATCCAACAACTCTCAAGTTCAATGCCAAGTTGCTTATGAAGATGGAGGAAATAACTCGTAGATTGGAAAAGATTACAGCAGGAAGACATGACCTGGATTTAAGGGAGAGTACTGTTGGAGGGAGGACGAGCTTGATGAGGGAAAGGCAGCCCACAACTTCTCTGGTGAATGAAGCTAGGATTTATGGAAGAGAAGAAGATCACAAGGCCATACTTGAATTGCTGAAAGTTGAAGTAAGCGGAGAAATATGTGTTATTCCAATAATTGGAATGGCAGGAATAGGCAAGACAACTCTTACTCAACTTTTGTTTAATGATGTTACATTAGAGTTTGATTTGAAGTATTGGGTGTCTGTGGGTGAAGATTTTGATGTTATTGGGATAACAAAAACCATACTTCAATCAGAAGGTTGTGATGCAAAAGATTTAGACTCACTTCAAGTAAAATTAAAGGAGAATTTGTCTGGAAAGAGGTTTTTGGTCGTCTTAGATGATGTTTGGACCGAAAATTATGAGGATTGGACTCTGTTTTGTCGTCCTTTTGAAGCAGGGGCGCCAGGTAGCAGAATCATCATCACAACTCGCAATCAAGGTGTTTCGTTAATGATGGGCAATGTTCCAGCTTACTCTTTGAAAGAGCTATCGAACAATGATTGTTTGGCTGTGTTTGCTCAACATGCTTTGGGAGCAAAAAGCTTTGAAGCTCACCCACATTTGGAGGAAATAGGAAAACAAATTGTCAAAAGGTGTCAAGGATTGCCTTTAGCAGCTAAGGCCCTTGGAGGACTCTTGCGAGGTAATGTTTTACTGCGTTGCACTTTTGAGATGTGAACATGGCTGTTAAGCTTAGTTAATTGCATTTCTTTGAAATTCTAAATTTATGAATAAGTATGATCTATGAGAAATTAATAGGTGAATCGTGTCTACCACCCACATGTCAAAATGTATATAAAGAGTTTATAGTTCTATGTGGTGGAAATGGTTCACCTAATAATTTCTCATGATCTCTTAATACATGAGTGATGCTACATGACTTACTACTGGCAAGTACTTGTTAGTAAGTTGTTGAAATATCTTTTTGTTAAAATCCAATTAACAGGTAAAATGAATTGTAATGTCTGGGAAGAAGTACTGAACAGCAAGATGTGGGATTTACCTGAGGAGAAAAGTGGTATTCTTCCAGCCTTAAGGTTGAGCTACCACCATCTTCCTTCATACTTGAAACGGTGTTTTGCTTATTGCGCAATTTTTCCAAAAGGCTACAAATTTGACAAGAAAGAGTTGATTTTGTTATGGATGGCTGAGGGTTTTCTGCAGCAGCCAAAGGAAATGAAGCCAACTGAGGAATTGGGATGTGATTATTTTCATGATTTATTATCAAGATCATTTTTTCAACAGTCTACCAGTGATAAATCTCAATATGTAATGCATGACTTGATAAGAGACCTAGCTCAATGTATCAATGAGGAAATCTGCTTTAATTTAGACGATAAGCTAGAAGACGGAAGATCAATTACAAAGGTGCGCCATTCATCATTTTCTCGTCATATTTGTGACACCTCTCAAAGATTTGAAATTTTTCTGAAAATGAAGAGTTTGAGAACGTTTTTGGCATTACCAATCTTGCCATCAGGATACCATCAATTAAGTAACAAGGTTGTGCATGACTTGGTGCCCCAACTGAGGTGCTTAATGGTGCTATCTTTAGCTGGATATTGTATTAATGAGTTGCCTGCTTCTGTTGGTTCCTTGAAGCATTTGCGGTACCTTAATCTGTCTTACACTCAAGTTACAAGGTTGCCAGGATCTTTTAGCAAGCTATTTAATCTGCAGACTTTAAAATTGCAGGGGTGTCGAAATCTTATCGAGTTGCCCACAGGTATCACCAATCTATTAAACCTGCAGCATGTTGATATTAGAGGTACAAGCAGCCTTTTAGAGATGCCACCGCATATAGGCAAGCTGACAAATCTCCACACTTTGACCAAGTTTATCGTAGGAAAGGGCCATGGACTTGGAATAATGGAGCTGATGAACTTGTCTCATTTACAAGGGGAGCTTCATATTACAGGGTTACAAAATGTGGCAAGTGTTAGAGATTCGGAGCTTGCAAATCTTAAAGAGAAGCGAGACATTGATGTGTTAGGCTTGGACTGGATTGATGACTTCCATGATTCGCGAAATGAAAGGCATGAACTGCAGGTCCTCGACTCATTGCAGCCTCATCAAAACCTGAAAAGTATCTCCGTTAAATTTTATGGTGGAACAAGATTCCCATTATGGATAGGGGATGCTAAGTTTGTGAATATGAAGAATCTAGAGCTCTGTAATTGTCAAAAAATTGCATCTCTGCCATCTCTTGGGCAGCTACCACTACTTAGAAAGTTGAGCATAGCAGGGATGGATGGAGTGAAAGAAGTGGGTATTGAGCTATTTGGAGTTGGGGTTCTTGTTAATGCTTTTCCCTCTTTGGAGACTCTTACCATATCCAATATGGTCGAATGGAAGCATTGGTCTTGTGAACAGCCTGGACAAACATTTCCCATTCTACGTCAGCTTACAATGAGAAATTGTCCCAAGTTGGTTGGGAAATTACCGAGGTTGCTTCCTTGCCTGAAAGACCTTGATATTGATGGTTGCCCGAAGTTGTCTGAGTTGCCTGAAATCCTTCCATCTCTTAGCAATTTGAATGTCGAGAAATGTCAAGAGATGATTCTCAAAAGCGCCCGTGATCTAGTTTCCCTCATTAACTTAAGAATTAGGGGGATTTCAGGCCTTGTAAGTGTACCTGAACTTCTTATATATGCTTTGGTTTCACTTGAAAATCTGGAGATTGTAGATTGTCAAGAACTAGTTCACTTGTGGGAAGATGGAAGTATTGCAGGGACACTTGCTAATCTGAGGAGTTTAAGTATCCAGAACAGTGAGCAGCTTGAATTATTAGTTGGTGGAGAGGATGGGGTTTTACCATGCAATCTTGAAGTTTTGATCATTGAAAATTGTGAAAACCTGAACAAGCTACCAAATGGACTTCATAGCCTTGCATCTCTCAGATATTTAAGACTCAGTAATTGTCCAAAACTCGTGTCCTTTCCTGCGAGAGGCTTGCCACACTCCCTTAGAAATCTCAGGATTGTGGATTGCGATTCCTTGGTGTCGCCACCCGATAGAATTGTAAGTCATGGTAATGATGCCCATGAGATGTCACATCTTCAAAAACTGGCCATTGAAGGATGTTCTTCACTGAGCTCCTTTGTGATCGGTGAGTTCCCCGAATCACTTAGAACTCTCACAATTTGTTATTGCACAGAACAATTGTTGGAGTTGCAACATGGTAGGCTTTCACATCTCACTTATTTAGAGATAAAAGATTGCTGCGAGCTAGAGCGGTTCCCGGAAGGGGGATTGGCAATGCCAAGTCTTATTTATTTTACAATTTCTAGGTGTGAGAATTTGAAGTGTCTCCCAAATCAGATGAAAAACCTCAAGTCCCTTCTTTACTTTGAGGTACATGAGTGTGGAGGGATAGTAACTTTTCCAGAAGGTGGTTTGTCAGCAAGCTTAACTACACTTCGAATAAGGGATTGCAAGAATCTGAGACAGCAAATGTCAGAATGGGGACTACACAGGCTCACCTCCCTCAAACGGCTTGAAATTAAAGGCACAGGTCCTAGTACAGATATGGTCTCCTTCCCTTGTACTGATGGCTTGTTGCTTCCCACTGGTCTAACTTTGCTTTGGATTGATGAACTGAAGAATCTGAAAAGCATATCCAGGGGCATCAGAAAACTCACCTCTCTACAAAATTTATGGATTTGGAATTGTCCTAAGCTCTGTTCCTTACCGAATGAAGGCCTGCCTGACACCCTCGGATTCCTAGAGATTTTAGCATGTCCTCTTCTTAAACACAGGTGCTTGAATGGGAAAGGAAAGTATTGGCCTATAATTTCTCACATTCCATGCGTTGTTATAGATTCAATGATGTCTAAGATGCCTTTGAATCCATGGTTTATGTCATCCTACTTGGTACAAACTTGGGGTCATGCCTAGCTCTAGCTGCTTTCCCATTTACAAATGCGATTTGTTCTTTTAATTTGCATGTTCCTTTACCATGTAGAAGGATTTTATTTCTTCCAGTAGCATGTACATTTTATAACCTATTTCAATGCTTGATAGTCTCATCAACGTGATGTCAACCAGTTTGCTTTTGTGCTTGAGATAAAATTAATATCTCCAAGTGTGAACAAGTTAATGTTTGCAGATGTGTTTCTAATAGCCTAGTGGTGCCTTGATTTGCTGCTAATAACAATAGATTGCACTTTACAGCATATTATTTCTTAGAAATTTTGATTTAATGGAATACCAATTTAGATAATCAGGAAATTAACATGTATGATTTTCATTTGACAGATTTATAATCTGTCTAGAGCTACAGGTGACAAATTGATATTACTACATTAATTAAGAGTGTGAAATGATTATGGACCTGAGTTTTTGTAGATGTATCTCAGTCTAACAATGGATATTAGTTTTATACTTTTATGCGACCTCTGATACTTATAGTTTGGCCTTTGGCCATTGGCCTTAAATCTTAATATTAAGGAATAATGATATACGTGTCCAAACTTTTCAAAATTTTATAATCAAGTTTTGAAATTTTTTTCATTCCAACCTATAAAATAATTACATTTTTAACAAATTTTAGAATATATGACATTTATAATTTTTCTATTAAGCTCATATATTTTAAATTTATTCTATTAAGTTCTTTTATAATTATTTTATTCTATTAAACCCTCAAACAATTATATTAAAATGAATGTGTTATATATTGATAATAATTTTTTTTTTATAATTTGTCAAGGGTGGTTCTTGAACTTGAGACCTTTCACCCATGTGGCCCTACCTATATGGGTAATACTAGTCCACCTAAAGTGGATTAGTAGTTGATAATTAATTAAAATGCATTGAAAAACTAAACAAACTTAAATTGAAAGACATTTTTACTCCTATTGGGATGTTTCAATCTGGGACGTTAAGCAATGCCCATAATGAATGGGGTAGGGTCAGTATAAAGTTCAAATACTGCACTGAAATAAGTTCAAAGATTTTAGAGTTAATAACTCTGAACGTCCCTATAGACAAAGAGGGGTTTCCTAAAATTAGGTGTCTACAGTCCCCCAACTTATGTGGGTGTAACACAACTATCCTTAAACGGAATTTTGTATCATTAAAATCCCCACATTTTTAAATATGTAACAAATCAAGTTCATTTGACCGGAAAAGTAGAAAATCTCCGGTGAGAAGTTGACGTTGACTGCTATGTAAGCATTAAAATTAAAAATAGAAATGTCACCTTGAAAATTAACACTTGAGTAAAAAAAATCATTTTTTATATTTCATAATTTATTATCATTTTCAAATTTAAAATATTAATAATTAAAATATTCTAAAATTATTTTTTTAAAAATAAATTATTAATAAATTTTATAAATTAAAATAGAATGGATTAACATGTATATTTATAAAAATTTGTCATATTTTAATTCTTAATTTATGTATTTTAATTATATTTCAATTTGTAGCATATTAACTTAAAATTATGCATGTCAATGTAATTTACTTTTTAATGAATAAATTACTACCGATAAAATTACCCATAAAAAATTTAATTTGATTTTTTAAGCCATAATTTAGGATTGGTGCTTATGACTCGAGCATTGTTTTAAAAGTTGGACCGAATGATCAAACTAGTTGAATTGAAAATCAAAAATTGATTTGATCAAGACAAGTTATTAAACTAGAACTCTAGTTGAATTGGGAGTTGATCGGTTCTAATTAATTTTGAATGAGTTTACATTGATACAATTAGTCCACTTTTAAAGAATTCAAAAAAATAAAAAAGATAAATTTTAATATTTTATTTTTTAAAAAATAATTTTTTGTATATTTTAATATTTAATATTGTTTGATAAGTAATATTTAATA
>CANYLF010658978.1:0-10404 GCA_948193215.1 Bocquillonia castaneifolia
TCATGATCTTACTAAGATAGTAAACATCAAGCCATACTTTAGAAATATGGTAAAGGTCCAAAGAGTAATGTCCAAGAACCATATTGTTCATGGAAGAGTCTCACACTAGGGAAATTATAAGATCACCCTTAGATATAAGGAGTTTCTCATCTCGTGGTCACTATTAGCACACATGGCATGAAATCATGTGTTATGGTGTTTTTCCTTTCTTTAAAGGAATGCATGTTACTAAAAAATACACCATACAAAAGAATCGTTTTAAGAAATGCCATAACATTTCCCTTTTAAGTGCCTTAACCTAAAAGGTTTCTTTCGGCTATAAGAACAAAACTTTAGTGATAACTAGACCTGTTCATGGGCATGGGTACCCGCCCGACCCGCCCACAAAAACCCGGGCTTGGGTAAGGAGTTTTTAACATAGGCCCGGCCAGGCGCGAGCCCGATTTTAACCCGCCATTTAATGGGCGAGCTTGGGTATTTATAATAAAGCTCGGGCCCAGCCCAGCTTGAGTAATAACCACCCATTAAAAAATATGTATAGATATTTATGAATAGGAATATAATGGGTTTGTCAAGATTTGAACCTTGGTCATTTTATATACTCCAACACTATAACCAATTCAACCCACACTTAATCTTGTTATTTTATTAATGTAAAATAATTTTTATACAAAATATAAACATGCTTAGGTGGATAATTGGCTTGAAAAATAGGAGGAATATAAGGAGTGGCCGGGCCCAGACTTGAACATTTTATTTGGGCTCAGGCCTAGGCCAATAATAAAAAAAATTTCAGGCCTGCAGAGCAGGCTTGGGTTTGTTTAAAAAAAATTAGGCCCGACAAGGCCCGGCCTGAGCCCGAATTTGAACAGGTCTAGTGATAACTACTCAGAGTTCACCTAGATTACTTATAATTAATATTGTAACCATTATTACAATAACTTGTTCACCTAGCAAGAATTTTAATCTTGCACCTTAATAAGACTTATCTTATAACTTTTGCAAGACGGCATCGCATTATAAACCTACTCTTGAAAGCACTCATGCATTAAATTTAAAATGCTGCCTCATCCTAACTTTTGCTAACTTATCAAAAAAATAAGGGTAAACACCCATGTGAGTGGGCTACTTCTCTGTTCCACATGCTATTAGCAAATGTTACACATAACATTCATAATCGTATATTTTAATGGACATCAACTCAATCATGTCAACTCATTGCATGATATACAAAGTACAAATCAATATTTATACTGCACAAACAATGAAATTAACTATGCTTCTTTTTGCAATAGTTTTAGACTTATAAGTCTAGAATAATCTAATGTGCAATCATGTACTTAATTTATGTCCATTTCTCCTAATGTAACCATAATGTCAATTCACTCATCTTTACTATGGAACTTAATTTCCTTAGTAATATGTTATTGACAATTGACTATCACTCTTGATTATCATTTAAGGCATGTAAACTAACAGTTTTATAACCATTTAACCACAACATCCTTATGCACCATAATGCTACTTATGGTTTCTCTTGACCACTATTCTTATGTGCTTATATAGAAGATAGAAATATTAGTTGCTTATTAACTAGTACGGCAAATAACTATTCTTATATATAACGTCTCACATATAAGATTATATTTGGCATTAACTGGGTGAAAATACCTTTATACATTCAACCTTTTGTCATATTTGGATGCAAATTCTTTTTCTAAGAGACTTCACATTAGCTAGGGGTACTTATGAGATTGAAGCTTTCATACTTCAAATCATTCAAGGACTTTGTTTATAAATTCTTCTTAAGAAAAATATATTAACCTACTTGAATGATTTCTTGTAATCTTAATTTCAAGAATGTATTTAGCTTTAATGACATTTTCATACTTACACTACTAAAAACAAGTGAATTAGCGATGGAAAATAGCGACCGAAAAATTCGGTTGCTAATTAGCGATGGAATAGAGATGACATAGTGACAGATAGTGGAGAGAGAGAGAGAGAAAAAGTGTGCGACAGAAATAGCTAGAAAATAGTGACGGAAACTAGCGATCACAAGACAAGCCGTCGCCACGTAGTCACTGAGTATGGCGCCAACTGGCGCCAAAAATAAAGCGACAAAGTTGCGATGGAATACATATGGAATTTATTTTATTGCTGCGTAAATCAAAATATTAAAAAAAGCTTAACGACCGAAAATACGATCGGTAATCCATCGCTACATGATAATTATCCACGTCATCATTCATATAGCGATAGATTAGCGATGAATTAGAGACAATATTGATCCATCGCTAATCGAGGTTAAAATTAAAAAAAAACGCATCATTCCCCTTTATTTCATCTTCTTCCATTTCTTTTGTTTCTTCTTCTACATCTTTCCCAGCAGCAGCAGCACCAGCACTAGCACCATTAGAGAGAGTGAGGGAGTGACAGAGTGAGAGAGAAAAAGAGAGAGAGGGAGGGAGAGAGAGAGAGGCCGAGAGAAGAGAGAGAAAGAAAGATAGAATGTCAGAGAGAGAGAGAGGCCGAGAAGAATAGGGAAGAGGGAAGAGGGAGGTGCTGCTGCTCGTGCCGCCGCCATCATTCTGATCCTCATCAATGGAAAGGTAAGTTTTATTTTTTATTTTTTAATTAAGATCTGTAATTAGTTAGGTTCTTTTCATCAATTTGCAAAGTAGTTAATTTAATTGATGTTTAGTGATTGAATAATATTTGGTTATTTTCTTGTGAATTTCTTTGAATTTTTTTGTGAATTTTTTCTATTTTTTTAGAATTTTTTTTATAATTTTGTGTATATTTAGTTTAATTAATGTTTTATTGAATAATAAATAATTGTTGAATTATTTCTGAAATATTTGAAGTTTTAGTAATCATTTGTGTTTTTTGGGTTTTTTTTTTATATTTAGGGTAGATAAAAGTAATTAGGATAGAAATATACAAAAATAATTATAGTTGTATATTTATGTTAAATAAAAAATTAGGTTAAAAGAATAATTATTTATGAAAAATGTATAATTTTTTAAATTGATTACTTTAAGTTAAATATAGTTCAAAAATAAGTAAGCAATATTTTTATAGTATTAAAATGAGAAATTGTGGGTTAAATTGATAATTTGAGAAAAAAACAGAAAATATTAAGTTAAAAGAGTAATTGTTTAGGAAAAATGTATAATTGTTTAAATTGATTAGTGTAAGTTAAATATAGTTTTAAAATTAAATAATTAATACTTTTATAGTATTAAAATGTGAAATTGTGGGTTAAATTGATAATTTGAGTAAAAAAAAGAGAAGATATTAGGGTAAAAGAATAATTTTTTAGCACAATTGTATAATTGTTTAAATTGATTATTTTAAGTTAAATAAAATGTTTAAAAATAAGTAAGTAATACTTTATAGTATTATAATGTCAAATTGTGGATTAAATTGATAATTTGAGGAAATTAAAAATGAGAAATTCTGGTTTTAAGTTAGTAAAAGGAAAAAAAATAAGGAAAAAAAATATAGGGATAAATGATAAATTTATCCCTATATTTCTTTCCTTTTACTAACTTAAAATCTAATATTTTTTTTCGTTTTGTTATTGTAGTTAATTTCTAAATGTATTTTGTTATCAATTTAAATTAATTATGTGAAATATTATCTTAATTAATTGTGTTCTCTAATAGTTTTTTTTTATTGAATTTTATTTTTATAGGTTGTTGGTTATAATTAAATTCATTTTCAGATTTCGGAGATTCAGCGTTTCTCTAAAAGGAGTTCGGCGTTTTGGATTTATATATTTTATTGCTTACTACCAAGTAAGTGTTTTTAACTTATTTAAAAATAAAAGTGAGTGATTTGATATGCATATGAATTGTATACTTAGAATTGTATATTAATTTTAGATAATATTTGAACAAAATGAATTGATGGTTATTTGCATCATGTCATCATGTGTAAATGTATATATAAGTATTTGTTGCTAGTAAGGGGTTGTGAAAATGTATGTATTTGCTACTAGTTTTAGTTTCTGAAATTATTTGTATTTGTTGTTAGTGCCTAGGTTGTGAACTTCTATGTATTTGTTGTTAGTATCTAGGTTGTGAATGAAATGCATGTGCTGATAGTTTTAGGTTGTGATCGTTGCGAAAATAAAGTTGGGGTAATTTCTGGTTGGCCCAGCAGTGTGAATGTATGTAGAAGTGTTATTTAAATTATAGGAATGGCCCCATTTGATGTGGGAGATTTGAATAATTATAGGGGAAACTCTATCAAATTTTTGATAGAATTTTCATTAAATTTAGCTTTAGGTTAGAGACTAAAGACTTTGGGCACACAAAATGAATTGAATTTAATGCGAGTTGCAATAAAATGAAAAATAATATAGTTAAAATATTATCAAACTTATATCGATCTAAATTCATTTGCATCTTCCTTACACCGAATCAATGAAGTCAATTAATTTATTTCCATATTCGATTTGCATCCTCCTTGCATCGAATTATAAAAGTAAGTTAAATTAGCAAATATAAGGAAAAAAATTAAAATATCATATTCGATTGCATCTTTCTTGCGTAGGATTTTTAAAATTGAATACGCGTTGATGCATAAATTATAGAAAGAGTAATTCAGTAATTAAAAAATTGAAAATAATTATCTCATTCCAAATATTTTCTTCGAAATATTTCAGCAATTTTGTACATAGTATTCGTTTGAATACTTTACATTAATTTCTAATATTCATCGAATATTCATTGATATTAGAAATTTATTGAAAATCTTAGAATCGTTTGGATCCTCCTTGCGGTGAATTCAAATTTCATTCATGGAAATGATTAAAGTCGTCGTTTCTATCCATTTAGTTAACCGTAGATTAATACCGTCCAGTGTATTTAAAAGTTAATTGAATACACTGGATTGTCTTTGTGGACAGTTTATGAAAGGACGTGTTAAGCAATTAGCACCTAATCAATCAGGGTTAATTATATTGGACCTAATGCAGAAATAAAACTGATTAGAAACAATGTTAGAGACGATCATTCATCCCATATATGTCCAGAACCATGTTATTTTATGGGTGTTTATCACTTTATTATTGTTTGTCCGGTGTAGGAAAATATGACCTTATTACTTAATCATGAAAAATTGCCCTAAGAATGGATGACTCATTCCAAACCTAGAAATCTTCTTGACTAATGACGAATAGGGATTCCTGAGGAATCTATATGTTTGTTCATCACTAGGTGATCCCGATGCAATTTGGGTGGAGGCTCCACAATATTTTCATAAAATCTAAAAATCCCATCTAGTGAGTCGATCGCCATTGTCATTGGACACCAACCGACGGGCAGGTCATGGGCACTCTGTCCACACCTATGTTAGACAATATTTCCATCCTAAAATTTTAGTCACAACTAAATGTCTAAGTTTGAAGAGTTTTAACTCTATAAGCACATACTAAAAAAATCATGTTCCAAACCTAGTATAAGTTAATCTTCAACTCTGTTTATAAACAAAATTAGATATTGAAGTGATCTTCATTAATGATCGGAGTGATCAACTATGATTTATTGTTACATAATCTTTATGGAGATACAAAATATACTCTTTTATTATGCATTCAACATTTTAAACTTATAAAGTCTTTCAATAGTCTAGATTTGAAAAGATTACATAGTATAACCAATAATATTACCCTCTATGTTCTAATGTCTAGCTATATAAATTAAAAGTTTCTGCATAGTAATTTATTATTGGATGTTTAGAGTTTCACTAAACTCTAAGTTTAAAGTTCTCTAACTCTAAATTTGAATTCTTGAATTCTACACAAGCTTAGTTGGAAGTAAAATAAAATAAAAAAACCGTGCTCACAAGCATTCATACAATAAGCACATAATTAAATCAATAAAACATTTATTGAACATTTATATTATCAACATAAAATATATATGTTTTAAATTTAAAGAATAATAAAGTCCTCAACCAACATTAAAGGTCCAACAAGCTTTCATCCAATAAAAATAATTAAATACAAATATTTAATTTTCTGGAACTCATTCCATATCACTAGATGACTTATTCATTCTAGTACTAACCCTATTTCAAATGACGTAAAACCTTGCCTTGATCAACTCTTTGATCTAGACTTTCAAGTCGTTTTGCAAGTTACAAAGAACTCTTTTCTTCATGTCATTTCTCAATAAATGACTTGCCTTCATGCCCAATTAATAAATTAATATTGTTGTGGATGATTTCTCAATTAAATCTTCTACGTAAACTTCCTCTAAAATGCACTCTTGCATTAACTCAGTGAACCAATCAATGTGATATATATATATATATATCACAATGAAAGTATTAATTTCAAATTTTATAATGGCTTTCATGCAAATATAGCTCTTTGCTATTATGGGTATCTCAATAAACATTGTAATTTTTACAACATATCACAAAAATTAAGGTTAATTAATTACACTCATGTAACTATTAATCCTTATAAATAATTGAAACATACTTCAATTAAATTCAAATATTACACTCATGTAATAACTAAGTTTAACAAATAATTGAAACAAATTTCTATTAATAAAAAAATTAATTAATTACTACACTCATGTAATTAAAAATATTAAAAAATCAATTACACTTATGTAATTAAAAAAATGTATTTTAACCATATTTAAATAAAGCATATGTAACAAGCAAATAATTGAAACAAATTTCAATTACATATCAATCCTCATTAAAAAAATCTACACCTCAGTAGATAATAATTTTTCTAAATTTTAGAAATAAATTTCATAATTTTTGGACTTATATATAATATAATATCAAATTTTGAAGTCAAAAACTTTAAAAATTCATAAAAAAATGTTTGGGATATCCAAAAAAATTAATTAAAAATATCAAAAATTCAAAAATTAATTTTTAATATTAATTTTAAAATATTGCATGAAAATCAAAGCAGGAGAGCTTCTCGCAACCTTGATGAGATTAAGCCAATCATTGATTGACAAGTGGTAGAAGCTGATTGGTCAATAATTTATGGTTTGACCAAGTCAAAAGTCACGTTTTGACTTAAGGCAGAACTTTCCTCACTCTTGCCCCCAGAGAGTGTGGTTCAGACTCTGCCTTCAGGTCGTTTCTACGCTCCAGAAACGCACAAATTTTTAGAAAAAGAACAAAAAACCAATGGGTAATAGTAAAATACACATCATATCATGTATTTTCACATAAAACAAAATAGCATGTCTCTTTCACAATAAAAAGAAATTAAAACTCATCTATACATGCCATTAAAACACTGTAAAAGCATGAATAACATATAATCATGCCTTTCAAATAAAAAATACAAATCTGATATTCTTTCACAAAAAATACAGAACACCAAAAATTAATTTTACTTAAGTCAGATAATAAATTTTTTTTATTAAATCAGATTTAACAAAAAATCATAAAAAAAGTTTTTATTAAAATCATTGAGCCCAGGCTCTGATACCAATGAAGGAAAAATATATGGCAAATCTATATTAAATCCAAATACACTAACACAATCATGTTATGAAGATTATGGCTTAGAAGCCTACCTCTTGAAGCGTACCATCTATCAACGCAGCGGTATAAACAGGATCTACAGGTTACTTAGTCACGAACAGTTAATACCCACAAATCGTAGTAAGTCAATCGAGATTTTTCCACAAGCGATTAATCTAGGGAAAAATCTAATGTTCACAGTTTAAAAACTCAAGAAAATGAATTCAAGATCACTGAGATCTTGTTAGGATCTAGAAGAAAACAATGGAGAAAGATGGAGAAAATTCTGGAATTTATATTGTGAAACCCAAGTTTCAATTCTTCTTTGTTTTCAGAATACACATATCCTTTATATATTATTCCCTTAAATAATATTTAATTATTAACTTACTAATAATTACCTTTTCCTAAACCAATAAGAAGTGACTTCTTTAGTTAATAGGAAACATATTCCTTATTTGATTAGGAAACATGTCATAACCCGTCATGGGCAGACTTAACTGACCAATTAATTCCAACAATTATAATTATTATTTTCAATAATTGTTAATATCCCAAATTGGGACATCCCAATAAGGGTGTTTGTGTAAATTGTAAATAAAAAATTGAAAAATTATAAATTGATGATTAATAAATGTGTATTGAAAAATTAAACAAAATTAAATTAAGAGAAAAAAATGCCCCTATTGGGATGTCCCAATTTGGGACATTAAACACTTTCCTATTATTTTTACCATTAATCAAGTGAATAATTATAATTTATAGTAAAGGGTTTTGTTATCATGATTTAGAGGATGAAATATTTAATTATAATCTCCACTATTTTCTATTATTTCCTATTATTACTATTATTTTAAATTTGGATTTGGAATACCCATGAAGTTATCGTTAAGGTTCTCCGATTAGATCAAGTTAATCAATGATTTCAAAATTAAGAATTAATCATTGGGAACAGATTTTAAGTTAATTTCCTAGTATTATGTGTTAAATAATTATATTATTAGGTGGTAAAAATTTGGGATTAAATGGAATTAAATATAAGAAGTAATTTGAGTTTTGGTCTTAATTGCAACAAATAGAATTTTGGATATATATATAGAAGAATCTGATAAGGGTGTTTTTGAAAGAGATACTTCAGAGTTAATTACTTCTACAGTACCCGAAATATCTCAACACTATCACTGTAGCATCCTGTTGTCCTCCACCCATATCTCACTATTCCGACCACCATTTTCCATGATCTACCTATTAAAATGAAGCTTGCAATCTCCCTTACACGTTGATATACTTTTCCCCAATTTTCATGAAGTGAAAACTGACGATTGGCCCTTCGAAAATCACGACATTTCGGCCTCCATGGGAATGATATTTCTGGCCATTATCTGTGTAAATTGACATCAAAATCGGATTTAGAGCATCCTAAAACCTTTAAAAAGTGTGGATCGCAACGCAGACAATGGTTGGAGGGTCGAAATCGAAGCTAGAACTGAGAAATGAAGTCACTAACATTTTTGCTTTGATTCTTGCTGCTGAGTTGAAATGGAGGCGTGTGTGGTATGGATTTGAGCTCTCCAGGATGTTGCACCCTGATCTAGGCGGTGACAGTGGCCAACAGCCACCCTAGACATCGGCACGTGAGGCCCACGCGCCGCCACTAGCGGTGGTAGTGAGCCTCGGTCAAAAAATTAATTTTTATATTTTTTTAAAAAAGAGAAAAATATGACTAGTATTTTTTGTAAATGTAGGATTGTCTAATTCTTTGTATATTTTGAATTAAAAATTCCAAAATTGTAAATGAAGTGCATGAAAATTTCTCGTAATCCGTAAAATGTATATAAATAATATAATTAGGCTTTAGATGTATGCTTAGGATAGTAAATAGAAAGAAATAGATTAGAAATATATATATGTTTAATGAGAACGAGAAACTTCCATGCATATTAAACTATACAATAACCTATCCTATCACTAACAATATAACGACTTCTATTATTATATTCATTTAACTCAATATCACATTTTACAAGAAAATTCGACAGAACCTTTCTTGTAAAATAGATCTCTCTCCACCGAAGTGGAGCCCATCCTGCATTTAAAATAATTTATATTCACAACACATACTGGGCCTACCAAGATTACCCGGATTTACCAGCTCACAACAACAACAACATATATAACAATATCAATATCTATATGATTATATTAAACTCATCACACCATACATCTAAAGCCTAATTATATTATTTATATATATATAGTCAGGCATTAAATTATATTTATATATTATGTTATATGTTATGTTATGCATAATATGAATATATTGCATGTATATATTGAAGGTGTATGTATATATTGCATGTGACTGCTCACATTTAATTGCTTTATATCATATTATTTAAATGTTTTACTGGTTTTCGGCTTGCTTGTAATGTTACTGCTTTCAATATATATTGTTATTGCTTGTTAGGAGATAGTTAATAGTAGTATAAAGGATAAGGTACATGTTCACACTTATGAAATGGCTATGCTATACTCAGATCTCTGAGTTATGATGTTTAGCATCCATAAGGGAATCTGATGTCATAACTGTGGAAAAGTTTGTCTTAGCTTGCATGCTAGGTGGCGACTCCCTTGCTTTCTTTTAAACATGTTCCCTGGCCTTAAATGGTTGATAGTGCCATGGTTTTGAAATATAGTTTCGGCTTGGTGTTGAACCAATGATTCAAGGTCATGATGCGCCTCTCGTCCACACCTCGCTTTGTCGAGGTTTAGTAATAATAAATATGAATAAAGCACGACAAAGCTAAAAATTCCTGATAAATGTAAACAATGAATGATATGCAAATGACTCGAAGGGATCACTGGATATGTTATATTCGGATGGCA
>CANYLF010659262.1:0-23693 GCA_948193215.1 Bocquillonia castaneifolia
TAGAAGAAATGAAGGTTGGCATAATACTAAGAGTATTGGGTAAAGAATCACACTCTGGGAATTCATAAGTCCGATTCTAGAATCTCTGGGGTCATTGTGTCTTTTGTATTCTTAAGAGGAATCGAGGCGTACACCTTATAACACATTCCTGATGCCGGTTCGGGTGGCGACTATCACTTCAGCCCTGTTGCTGAATACACAATGCCGCAGTTGCTAGTCATGGCTCAGGCTCTGAGGCAATCCCTCCTTGTCTGCATGTAGTCTGTCATAAAAGCCAACACAAAAGGTTGAAATTTTTTCAAAATTTTTTATTTTTATTGATTGTTATAAATGAATTTAATCATGTTTCAAATGTTCTGTAATGGAATTAAATCTAATTTTCAAATTGAAAATTGAATCTAAATTTGAATTTGATATAAATAAATAAACCTAAATGATAAATATTAACATTATTAACAAACCAAAAAAACTCTAGCTAATTGAAAATGTAAAACCTAAAACTGTACTGTTAATGAAGAAAGTTAAGATAACTATATTGTTATGAAAATATACTATATATGAAGAATATGAACCTAACCACCTAGCTAAGGCGATTGTGCTGATGAATGATTTGCTTGTGATGTATAGGTAGCAGGATCTGATGCTCTAAAAGGGTCCATCGTTGAAGGTGCTGTAGGAGGTGTTGTAGGAGGTGCAGTAGGAGGTCCAGTAAGTGGTGTCGTTATTTGAATAAGTAGCTAGGTAGCCTCTAATAGGCTATTCAGTCAAAGATGGATGGGCCTTGAGCTTTGAAGACTCTAGATGGTACAATAGGTGGTGCAGTAGAGGATGCGTCTGTTTAAATGAAGGGCTATAGCGGCGGTACCTCAATGTCGGGGAAAACCAAATCTAGAACCTGCACACCAGTCGATCGAACCGTGGCAGCTAGAACATTAATGTAAGCATGGTACCGCTAGTCTATCACCTGCACCATGCTCCTCATAAGTTTAGTCTGCATCGACCCTAGTTTGTAGACCTACGACATCTTCATCCCTCAACGGCCCCCCAGTACAGCTCATCATCAGTCATAGGCTTCCTAGCCAACTCTACTACTACCTTCAGATGATGGAGAAGAAGATGCAGAACCATAGAACAAGTATGTTGTCAACCCTAGTTCATAGATCTGCGACATCTTCATCCCTCAACGGCCCCCCGATACAGCTCATCATCAGTCATAGGCTTCCTAGCCAACTTTACTGCTGCCTTTAGCTCCATAAAATGTGCATACAATAATTGGGAGTTATGTTTTGATAAAATTAAAGGAAGTGAAAGTAGATAAGTTATAAATAAAGTAAATGATATCAAATGTGTAAGAGGTACTTAAATAACAATAAGAATGACATGTATAAATCACCATTGATTTCTGATCAACAAAGCGCAACCTATCCTCCTTATCGGTGTGCGTGTCCATGAAGACCCGAAAGGAAGTAGGAGCCTTTCCCGTTTCAACCTCCTAAAATGGGATATTGTAAGTTGTAAATTATGTCCAATTATATAAAAAAAATTATATTCATTAATTGTTTATGAATGTTAAATTAATGACTTACTATTGCAGCTGCATGATTAACATATGATCGACTGTCCCTAGTGTGGTGTGAACATATTGTACCTGGCCCAGCCAACTCACTCATCTTGTTCCTCTTCGCTGTGGCAGACCTGGTCTGATAACCCTTCTTAGCCCACTCAGCCTCCCAAGCCTGCCAGATGTCCTGCTGAATGCAGAGTTTGCTAATCCTCTCATACTTTAAGTTGTAGAGGAAGTTAGCGTATCTGTTAGCAACGTGGCACTCCCAGGTCTGCCTAAAATCATGTTTGGGCACCTCCCATCTGTAGTTTTTCTAATATAACGAACAGTCAGTAGAAAAGACAATTGAAAGTATGTATAGGAAGATAAAATTGAATACATATTACCATAAACTCCTGGATGTAAATCCGCTTCTGCACATCAGTCACTTTGCTCCAAGTGTAGCCTTCCTTGAACTACTTCTTTTGGAAGAAGTCAGTAATATCTCTGGATGTCTGCTGACTCAGCTCCAATTTTCTGCATAGATTAGTGAAGTTAATAAAATACATAAGGCATAAAACACAATAACAATGATATTATGAAAGGAATATGAAAAAAATTACTTACTTTCCTTTATTTCCTATCCAACAAAGTAGCTTCCCATCAGCCAAGGGAGCATCAGCTGGAGGTGCAGAAGAAGAAGATGGTGTGGAAGAAGAAGAAGATCCAGAAGTACCTTGACCTCTGCCTGAAGGTGGCCTACCTTCACCTCGACTGGATTGAGTCGCACAAGGTGCTCTAGCTGCTCAAGGAGGTCGAGGTGAATAAAAAGGTATAATAGCTAATGTTAAAGGTGCAGCTGATGATAGAGGTGCAGTAGTATGTACAACCGGATGGCTAGTTGGTATAACATGATTGGAAAAAGAAGAGACCGCAGCAGTCGGGGAGGCACTAACTGGAGAAGAAGCTGAAGTAGTCAGTTCAATAATGGGAGGGATGATAATAGAAGGAGGAGGTGCAGTAGTAGTAGCAATTGTATCGAGACTAGAAGGAGGAGGTGTAGTAGTAGTAGCAGTTGCATCGATACTAGGAGGAGGAGGAGGTGGAGTAGTACTACCAGTATCCATAGTAGTGGCAACTGTACCTCTTGAGACAACTGTGATGCAGATGCATCAGTACCAATTGTTGGTATTGGCTGTGAAGTGGTGACAAGCTCATCCTCCTCATTAATTAGGTTGAGCCTCATCTCATTCCGTGACTCCATCTAGTGACTGACTTAGGTACAGTTATCCCTTTCCCTTTACCTCGCATACCTGAAATACATAAAAAAATTATTAACAAATAATAGGTTAGAATGCATTGAATTATAAGTAACATCTTAGTGTCAAAATAATATTTAGTACATATATTGAATCAGAATCATCTGTGACAAGATCATCTGAATTAATATCTTCTTCAGATTCCTCTGTAGATGTCTCATATTAACCACTTCTTCTTCTTCAGCCTATGCTTATTCTTCACCAATAATTTCCTTAAACTCCTGATCTGGGTCAACTAAATCAGGGCACCCATCATCTATTTCAATAATATCAAGCCAATTTTCATCATCCGACTATTCTTGGTAAGGGGAGTAGACACCTAATTTTTGGACGCAGGAATGGGGAGGCGGCTCAGAGTTCCCAACAATGATCACTTATGCTCACAAGGCATAATTAGAGTGATTATGGCTTTCATTTTGATCATGTGATGTTTCAAAAGAGATTTCAGATTTAAAAGTGCATTATTTTGAGCCAGAAAATCATTTTGAAATAAAATCGTGCATTATTTTCATCATATCCTTTCAAAAAAAGCCTCAAAATGGCCTAAAACCTATAAATACTCTAAATTGGGCCATTTTGCACATTTTTGTCTCTAATACAATTTTACTAATTCTGACATTTAGGACTCCAAAATGGGCATAGAACATCTGCTACCATGTTAATGGGCTTAGTGTGATATTTGGGCATAGATTGTGGTTTTAAAGGTTGGAATGGGCTTCATGTTTTATTCAAATGTTATGGGATGGTCTTTTAATTAAATAATTAAGCTCTTTTGGGCTTAAGGTTAGTTGAGAGCCCAAGTCCATTTCTCTTTTAAAACTTACAAGGGATCACCTTTTAATTAAAAATTTAAAATTGTATTTGCATGATCGTTCTTTCAAAATTCAAACCAATTAACAGAAGATTTATTCAATCAACCTCCATTTTAAAATTCAAAATCTCCTGCTTAATTTCTAAGCAATGACACAGAGTCATTGCCTATAAATGGCACACTCAAACTCATTAACAGGGGTTGGCAATTCTAGATAGGGAGATTCTTTTGAGTTGGAAATTTTTGGTTTAGAGAGAAAAAAAGCTTCTATAAGTTTCTTTTGAATTTAGAGAGAGAAAATAAACAGCAAGAAAAGAACAATACATGATTAAAAAACAAAAAGAAAAGGCAAAGAAACTCACAATTGAGGGAAATCAAGCCTTCATGTAAAAAATTCATTTCTTTTGAATTGTTGTCTGTTGAATCTGGAGTTTCACTGTTCTTCACTATAAGTTCTCTAAACCATCTTAATTGTTAATTTTTTTGCTGTTTCTATGTAATTATTATGATTTTCATTCATTGTATGCATCAAAACATCCATCTGCTCAATTTTGCCATGAAAGTTGTTTTGAACGTACGTACTGCATCTTTTGCAATTTTCATTTGATTTTTTTATTGATTCTTAACATGTTTATATGTTAGATTTATTCAATTAAGGTGTTTTAAGGCTTGATTGTGTGATTGTTAATGATTGTTTTTCAATTTTACCTGTTTTTAGTGCACTATACGTGGTTTTTTTTAATTTCTTGCTTTTTATGACTTTGATTCTAAAAATTGTTTTAAATTATGTTTTATGTTATTTATAGATGATTCTAACATGTTTTAATCAAAATTAAACTCATTTGAATTGATTCTAATTGATTTCAACGGTTACAGTATATTGCACGTTCATTTCAATTTCAATTGAAATTCACTGATTGATCTTTTAAAATTCTATGATTTGGTGTTTTATTGATTTAATGTATGTTTTTATGGCATCTAAATGATTTTTAAAGTGATTTTGTGCATTTTAATTGGATTTAGTTGATTTCCATAAAAGTCAGTACGTTGTATGTTTACTACATTTGATGTATGGTTACTGTAAGTTATTGGCATGATGCATATGGTTGATTTGCATGCTATAATATATGTTTCCATTGTTTTGAAGTTGTTTTAAGTTGTTTTGGATTGTTCAAACATGATTTGAATGATTTGAGAATATGCTTCATAGTTTCCATAAGTTGTGCATTATATGTTTACTGTAAGTGTTAATTGGGTATTATTTGATTGCTTAGATGTATGATAGGTTGAGTTGTGCCATATAGACATTGGTTTTAGGTTGTTTGCATCATGCATTTATGTTTCAGTTGAGTTTTCTACCAATTTTTGAGGTTTGGAAGCCCGAAAGTTACATTTTCCTGCATTTTCTATTGTTCCCTGCGTGTGTGTGTGGCAATGCCAGTAGTGAGAGTGGGTGAAGAGTGGCGTTGAGCCTCGATGCCACTCCCAATAGTGGCGTTGGGTACTCTCTGTTGAAAGGAGTGGCGTTGTTCTCTGGCAAGGTCCCCCAGTGCTCTCCAACTTCTGTGTATAAAAATTTCACGTGGAATGTAACTAAAAGGTAAGTAATCTAACCTTCTTTGGTAATAAATAAGTGAAATATGCATGAAATGAACCTAATAAAGCTATTTGGTAATCCCTAGGTTAAAAATGGTAGCAACCTAGGTTGTGTTGGTGCTATTTGCTTTAACCATTTGTATGTAATTTGGACTAACCATGGTTTGGTAATGTAAAATCGATCCTTGTTAGTATAGAAACTCACTTATGCATGCTTAAATGTTGTAAAAGGTAGGTGTATATTTATTTGCTTTAAGTAGTGGAAATGATGGTATATATAATCCTATAAGTTGCTTATAAAGAATCACACCTTAAGAATGCATAAGTCTGATCTTGGAATGTCTGTGTCTTTTTGGTGTCTTAGCATTCTTAAGGGAATCGAGATTCTCACCAATTTCTTTTCTCGCTGCCTATTTGGGTGGCAACTCACACTATTAGCTCCTCTATGCTAAATGCATAGTGCCGCGGTCATCGCATGACTTGGGTCACTAAGGTAACCCCTATTTATCCATAATTTGGCAACTTCACTAGGGATGACAGACTTATGATTCATGTGATTTAGGCAACTTATTATCATTATATCCAACTCTAGTTTCCTTACATTGCATTCTTGCATTAAAACACCTTACCTCGCGGGTACCACTGGTCAAGCTGCCTATGATTTACAAATGCGCACTTCATAGGGGGCGAAATCAATGACTACCACTCATAGATGGAATTGTCCTACTATTGCTTACCATCCTAGTTATGGTTACTGGGTGATAGTTAATGGGAAATTCTGAGCTGAATGTCCTACCATCGCTTGAACCTTTTTTGAAAGAGGGAGATGGTTAATGAGAGTTCGCCTTCTGTGGGAACCTTCTTTAACTGAACCGACTGAGGCCATGTAATGACCTTAGCAACTTTCACTAGGATTTACCAAATATTGTTTGCTTATATGACACCATGAAGCCATTATTTTGACCTGGTCTAGTGTTATTGCCCTTGAATCAAACTTCTAATTGCTACTTATGGGGGTGTCAAGTGTTAGTCTAATTGTACCTGACTAATGCGGCCCTACAGCATAGGATCAGTTAGGGTTTGAGAAGTGTGACCTTGACTACTACCTGTGTTTAAGGGACGTTGGTGCATCAATCTAATTATACCTGAATAATACTAAAACGACCCTAGAATATGGGAAACATCAAGAAACTCGTCAAGAGCAAGGACATGAGATAAGGGCGTTATAATGACTTATGGTTTGGTTTGGATGTTGAGAGTTTTCGTATGAGAACGTGCATACTACGTTGGCATCCTCTGTTGATGCGACGGCCCTAACCAATTCCTAGGAATTTTGACTTTCCAAATGAATACGTGTGTGGGAGTAATAAGGTTGGAAGGTCTACCACTTGGTAGTATGTGTGTTTGACTAACGTTTGTTTCTTGTGTCGTCTTGCTTTGTGCATTCATGCATACATGCATTCCTTTCATACACGACATTGCATGCTAACCCTTTGTTTTGCAGCAACATGCATCCTTCTAAGAAATCACGAAGCAACCAACACCCATCAACACTATGGGAAATAATTCAGATTGCAGTCCAAAAGGCCCTAGAAGCTGAAAATCAGAGGATGAACTATATGGTTCCACCACTACATGGAGCACCATTTCCAGTCGGCTTTAAGATGCTGATTCCATAGAAAAATTTGCTGGTCTTATCGACCCTGCACTCCACATGATGAAGTTTAATGTTATTCTGCAAGCCACGATACTATCACCTGCTCAGTGATTGAGGTCATTTCCTCTATCTTTGCAAGGACCTGCCCTGACTTGGTATCAAACACTACCATTTAAGACCAAGAACAATTCGCAGCTACTAATGGCGGCTTTTAAAGAGTTTTTTTACCCCAACTTAAGTGATGTGGTACTATCCGTGCCGCAGACTATTCCGGTGATTGATATAAGGAAATCACCATCTAAGAACTTTGACTATTTGTATGAGAAAAGGCTGATTATCCTGGAGGTAGCAGATCCTCATACCTTGACACCATAACAGGGACTAGATGCTTGGAAGTACTATAAGTATTGTGTTTGCTTAGGGCATGATGTTGATCACTGTGGAGTGTTGAGGGAAGCCGTGAATGTTATCATCGCTAGGGACAAGCTAGAAGAGCGAGAACCAGAAAGATACTATCATCCTTACATGCCAAGGAGGGCAATCCCTGAAGGAGATCTATACCATGGGAGTCAGACAGGTGCGGCTTTTGACTTATTTGGCCAATTAATCACTAAAGGCCTTATTGAGCCGAAGCAACATACCAGACCTCTTCCTGACAAGAACACCCCTTTACTGCCAGTTACATTGCCATAATGGGCATTACTTAGAAGAATGCATGAGCTTTGTTTTTGAGTTTCAAAAGCTGGTCCAACAAGGAACCATCATTGATGTTGGAGGAGGAAAATGGGGGTTTGCTGATGAATGGATGATCATAGAAGAACCACCTTTAGAAGACCTAATGAAATATCATTTGGAGGAATACTAGAATTGCTTAAGTTCATAGAAGAGAAATGAAAGAAGGAGTATGGAAAAGACAAGGGCTCAATTGACATGGAGGACTGAGATCTCACCTAAAAGCCCAGAAAAGCTTCATAGCCTTTCTTTTGTTTGTTTGTTATTCATTTTTAGGAATTAGATTATTCATACTGTTTTGCAATTTCCCTTAAATAAATAAAAGTTTCCTTCTATCCTTATTGCGATTCTGTTTTTATTTCCAAAGTCAATGATATAACTGCCAATTTCACTTACTTGTGTGATGTTTTACCTAATGGCACTGTGCATTACATGGATCATATTATAAGCATTTTTTACATTAATTCTATGCAAACACATTCTGTTAACATTGGCATAAAAGAAAATCTAAAGGAAATAATGCTTGCATCTGATATTACTGCTAATTAGAGAGAAAAATTTGAAAAAATATTAAATAAAAGAAAGATAGTATTTGCATGGACATATGACGATATGCCATGTATTGATAGAAGCATTGCAGAACATCACATTCCTATAGATCCAAGTAAGAAGCCAGTCGAGCAGAAGCTACGAAGACTCGGACCATAATGGGCCAAACTCATTAAAGAGGAAGTAGAAAAGTAGATCAAAGCCAGGTTCCTTGAAGAAGTGAATTACCCCGGATGGTTAGCCAATATAGTCCCAGTTCCGAAGAAAGATGGAAGAGTAAGAATGTGTGTGGATTATAGGGATCTAAACAGGGCATCAATGAAGGATGACTTCCCATTACCCCACATCGATGTTTTAGTGGATAGTGTAGCTGCAAGCGCCATATACTCTTTTACAGATGGGTTCTCAGGCTATAATCAGGTTATGATGGCAATCATGGATAAGATTAAGACACCTTTCATCACAGAATGGGGTGTGTATTGCTACAAAGTCATGCCGTTTGGTCTGAAGAACGCGGGGGCAACCTATCAGAGAATGGCCACGACCTTATTCCATGACATGATGCACAAGAAGATCGAGGTTTATGTTGATGATATGATGGTTAAATCATCAACCAGGGATGGACACTTTAAAGCTCTAGATCGGTTCCTAGCCTGAGTTGAGAAATATAGCCTTAGACTCAATCCTAAGAAATGTATCTTTGGAGTTACCTATGGAAAGTTCCTTGGACACATTGTAAGTCAAAAGGGAATAGAAGTAGATCCAGACAAGGTAGAAGCAATTCAAGATATGCCAGCACCCAAGACTGAGAAGGAAGTTAGAGGTTTCCTGGGGAAAATCCAGTGCATCAGTAGGTTTATCTCTAGATTAACTACGATCTGTGAGCCTATTTTAAAGCTGTTCAGAAAAGGTCTGAAGATAGAGTGGGATAAATAATGTTAAGAAGCTTTTGACAAGATCAAGCAATATTTAATGAACCCACTTGTTCTACAACCACCAAGGACAGGCAAGCCATTAATATTGTACTTGGCCTTGGAGGACGATGCCATAGGTGCAATGGCTACACAAAAAGATGAAAATGGGGTTGAGCATGCAATTTACTACCTTAGTAGGAAGTTGTTATCCTACGAAGTAAAGTATGACATTGTTCAAAAAACCTGCTTAGCAGTGATATGGACGACAAGGAAGTTGAGGCATTACTACCAATCATATTAGGTTTAAGTAGTAGCTAAAGTAGATCCATTATGCTACTTGTTTGAAGCACCTATATTGGTAGGAAAGCTTGCTAAATGGTTGGTATTGTTAACAGAATTTGACATACAGTACTTGACCAAAAAGACCATAAAAGGGAGAGCTGTAGCAGAATTTCTTGCTCTAAATCCAATAGAGGGGCAAGAAACATGGGAATATGATTTCCCTGATGAGTCTTTAAACCTGATAAGCCAAATGGATGGAAGCTTTACTTTGACAGAGCAGTCAATCAGAAAGGGGCCGGAGTGGGGCCAATTCTGGTCACACCTGAAGAAGAAAACATCCCTTTGGCCAAGAAGCTGGATTTCAAGGTCACCAATAACATGGCAGAATACGAAGCATGTATATTCGGTTTAGAAGCAGCAATTACAGAAGGGGCAAAGAACCTCACTATCTATGAGGATTCAATGCTCATCATCAATCAAGTTTCGGAGAACTGGGAAGTCAAAGATGAGAAGCTAAAGCCTTATGCAGAGTATATTCAGATACTTACCCTGAGTATTTCTAACTGTACCTTCACACACTTACCAAGGGAAGAAAATCAGATGGCGGATGCACTTGTGACTTTGGCATCAATGTGGGACAACCTTGGGAAAACCCTGGGAATGTAGCTATGAAGCCATTGGTAATGTGCAGATCAAAGATTCCTTGTTATTAAGGAGAAAGGGTGATGACAATACATGGACTGAAGGAGAAGCCTTGGTTCTATGAGATTCTGAAATTCCTAGAGAAGGGAGAATACCTAAAAGGAGCTTTGGGAAAGAAAAAGCATGCTTTGAGAGTCACTTCTAGGAACTACACTTGTTACGAGGGAATATTATACAGACGAGCTTCGAATGGGATACTAATTCGATGCCTTGACTAGTATGAAGTAGAAGAAGTCATGAAAGAAATCCACGCTGAGGTTTATGGACCCCATATGAACGGGCATACTTTGGCTAAAAAAGATAATCCAACAAGGGTATTACTAGGACTCTATTGATAGAGATTGCATAAAGCTCATTAGAAAGTGTCATGAATGCCAACTGCATGGGAATCAGATTCATCTGCCGCCGACTGAATTACACAATCTGACACCTCCTTGGCCTTTCTCAGCTTGGGGCATTGATATTATCAGGGAAATAAGGCCAACAGCTTCCAACGGACATAAATACATCATTGTGGCCATTGAATATTTTTCCCAGTATGTGGAATCAATCTCGCTGCCAACAGTTACTGTAAAGAACATGGCTGAGTTCATCAACAAGAAACTCATCAACAGGTTTGGGTAACCACATCAAATCATCTCAGATAATGGGGTTCAATTTCAGGGAGAAACAATAGATCTACTAGAAGAAAACAGGATTGAGCATCACAGATCATCGCCTTACAGAACGCAGGCTAATGGTGCAATAGAAGCAACTAACAAGACAATCAAGAAGATCCTAGCTAAGATGGTAAGAACATACAAGGACTGGGCAGATAAATTACCCTTTGCTATTATGGGTTACAATACGACCATGAGAACCGCAGCAAGGGAAACTCCCTATTCCCTTGTGTTTGGAGGCGAAGCGGTGTTGACAATTTAGACCCAGAATCATTCATTAAGAGTGGTATTAGAACTAGAGATTCCTAAAACACAGTAGGCTGAATCCATACACCAACACCTATTGTCTTTAGAAGAAAGGTGAAAGAAAGTTGTAAATCACACTCAGGTATATCAGTAGAGGATAGCCAGAGCCTTCAACAAAGGAGTCAAGGTCAGGCCAATTAAAGAAGGAGATTGGCCATTGAAGCAAGCCAGACCAATTCCTTTTGATCCTAGGGGAAAGTTCAAGCCAAATTAGGAAGGTCCATATTTGGTCAAGAAAATTTTGCCTAAAGGAGCTGTGAAGATATCAGATTTGAAAGGGAATGAATTTGAGAACCTATGAACCTGGATCGCCTTAAGAAATACTATCTTTTGAAAAATGTATAAAAATAATAAATCCCGATGAGTTGAAAACCCGTTTGGGTGGCTCATGCAAAAATAAGGGAGCCCGTTAGGATAAAAACATCCTAAAGAGGCATTCTAAGCAAAAATTAGGGCAAAAGCCTACTAGGGTGAAAACCTCCGAAAGTGGGGGCAGTCTAGGCAAAAATTAAGGCTAATGAGAAAAGAAAGTGAGATAGTAGTAATATCATTTATAATTATTAAAGTACGCTTCTGTGCTAATATTAATAAAATAAATTTTGCAAAAGAAAATTGTCAAACCTACTTATGATGTTTGATTCTATGTTTGCATAACTGAAAAGCAAAAACATTGCATAAATAAGGGAAATGGTTATGAGACTTATTTTTCCTATTTCTTTTTTCTCCTTTTGTCTTGCATCATGTCTTCAAAACTTACATCTATTTTTGTTCTTGCATCATCCCTTGCCCTTTTTGATACATTCTTGTTACTTGCAGCCATCAGCCTATCACTTCTTTCTCTCAGTTCCTCTTCAGGAAGATCAGCCTACATGTTAAGCCAAGACTTGTAATCTTCATCTATTTCATCCTGAAATAAAGTCCAAGCTCTATAAGAAGAATTTGCACTCACCGAAGCAACCTAAGCCTTGTAATGATCATCTGTGGTGATACTTTGGGTGAAGCTCAAGTTTCTCTAAATGGTCCGGCCAGCCCAACGATCTTGGATTTCTCTCAAAAAATAAGCAGTAATAGCATAAGGTACAAAGATGGGAATAGCACCTGGAATCCTTTGCACCATTCCATACTGTCTGCATACCCTAGTTGGACAGTAAAAAGTCACTGTTCTAAAACCAACAACTGGAACACAGTGGTCTACACAGCCGGTAGTCATAAAAGAAAGATTCCACCATGGACAGCTCCAATGGATTTGATCCTCACTCCTACAAGAAAAGAAGTTAGTCCAACCACCAGTCTCCCGCAAAGCAGCACGTTGAACTCCTGACAAAATATGTCTCGTAGATTGCCATTGACAAGGTTTGTAAATTTTGGGAATAACTAGGGGCATCATGACAGCCAATTTCTCGATAAGCCAAATCTAAAGAAGTTCACAGAGTCAGATGAAGCCTTGATAGAAAACTGAGAAATAGAGAACACCAAAACAGACATACCTGAAGCAAGAAAGGGCTACCTCTCAACCTTCAAGTGTTCTTGGTAGAATCTAAGCCAATTATAGTTTCAGCCAAGATGGTTGAAAAAGGATTATATCTTTTGTTCACCTATTCTAAGATATGGGCAATCTAAAAACTGCCTCTACCCTTTGTGGAAATCAGCAAGAAGTGAGAATAAAGGCAAAAGCTGGCAATCATCTACCAGGGTTTGCATCCTTTAGGTTTTGAATCGCCCAATTTGAGCAATCATTCCATCAGAATGTATTGACCATCTACACAGAATTGCATCTAGTCAGAAGTCAGCTCAAAGATGCCAGACATGAATTCTAGGGTTGGAGTATACAGGCTGGGTAATGCTAGAGGAGCGTTGGAATCATGAACCTTGCCTAGAATGCCTTCAAACTCTTCAAACATGGGGGCAGACTTCAATTCCATTAAAACAGAAAATATGATCTCTGGCACTCCAACAATCAGCTGCTGCATGAAGAAGTTTTTGATCATATGAAAAGTTTAGAAAAGATTTGAACTCCGCAAGGTGGTAAGGGTTCAAAGATTCCCAGAATGATGTTTCTAAACTTTTCAGCTCTTTCTTCAGGGTTTTCTGAGAGTTCTAAACATTGTAATGAGTTCAGAGAATTTCCAGGGCTTTGATTTGGTGTGTTCTAATGTTTCTATGGAGCCATGAGGTCTTATTTATAATTCACGAGATTTAAGGAAATCTAGGGTTAAACAAGAGTTGAAACGGGTCAAGATTTTAAAGACGGAACGACGGCTCGAAGGAGTGGCGTTTGTGCCCTCAACGCCACTTCTAAGAGTGGCGTTGGAGGTGACTCCACTCCAAAGAGTAGCGTTGAGCCATAAGCACACTCCAGAAGATGATTTACATATTCTTGCAAACTTTCACGATCCTAAGAGGATTCTATACAAGACATTTCATGCACTCATAAACCATGCATACATACTATATATATGCAAACATTCATGACAGGCAGGTTCAAGTACAACGATTACAAATCCTAAAGATACATAAAGTTTAGAAAGTCAATAAATAGAAGATGCAAGAGTGGACTATCCAGCATAGTCCTCGTCATCATCATCATCCTCCTCCTCCTCAGCTTCATCATCATCCTCTTCCTTTACATCATCATCAGCACCCTCAATATCATCCTGAGGTGCCTCTGGCTATCTAACATCATCTTGAGGAGGCTCCTGATCATCCTCAGCATCCTCCTAGTTATCAGCATCCTCAGGATCCTGTGCAGCCTTATAATTTGCAAGATGGCTCTTCACATTAGCATTTCTCCTATAGGCTAAAGCGTAGGCCTCTCTCTAGGAATCACAACTTTCAATAGTGTAGGGCTAGCCTGGTATAAGGAAGCAAGACAAGCCACCTCATGCACAAGAACCTGGGAATGAATGGGTCAATTTTGGAAACTAGATAACAGAATTAAAAGGTGAAAAAAAGGGGGAGACTTACATGAGTGCATCCATGGGTGAAAGCAATAGAAGATTCAGATAGCTACAGAGTATGCTTAACAATGCCAACATGAGATCTATGCATGACTATTGAGCTAGGAAACTCTGTGATATGGCCACGGATGAAGCTACCATCATCATCTGGGGCATGTCCTCGCATTGGATGAGCTGCACATGGCTTGGAGGCATCTAGCCCATGAAATGATTACCCAAGACCTCTAGTGCTGGAACTAGGAATGTCACTAGCTTAGGAACATGTTCGAGGGTGAGGTTTGGTAGGAACCTCAGCTGCTTGATCTTCGGTATCATCAGCATCATCATCATCATCAAAATAAAGTGACAATGCCCATCTGAATCTATAAAGTGGCAATCCTGGTTAGAAGTTGAAGAATCCATTAAAAAGAAAATCCAAGTAATCTTACCTTGGAAAGCATTCTGTCAGACATATGAAGTGCACGAAGGCATCATCGCCCAAGGAACTTCTGATAATCCTTAGCTCGGGTAATGAAAGCTGAGCACTCAAAACCATTGAGAGCATTGTCCAGAAAGTCTCCAGTCAAGTCGTGACCCCAGAACATGTCTAGAGGGGGATCAAAAGGCTCTCTACGGAACCTTGCAGTATACTGAAGGCAAGTCCTCTCTCCCAGAAACCACATTCTCATCCCAGGTCCTTCTAGGAGAATCCCTATGCCATCTTTCTCCATGGTGGCCACAACATAAGGAGTATATCTCTTAACTGGACCAAACCATCCTCTATCAAGCTGTAAAACACCAAAAAAAAAACAAGGTAAGTCTCTAACACACTTTCAATTCAGTTTAAACTAGCAAAATTGTTGTAGTTATACCCTGTCAATGATAAGTGAGTTAAGATACTCGCGATGGTGTTGAACCGGAGATGCATGGATAGACATGCGATGTAAACCCCACCGCTGAAGAATAGGGAATGTATGGGGATGATGTATAGGCAGATATTGGCGTAGCAAACCCATTTTGATGGCCCAGACCTGTAAAATAAGGGATAAAGTCAGAAGCATGCAAGCAAAGAAGCAACTTACATAAGAAGCATTCCAGAAGTCGTAGAATTTAGCTCCACCATGCACAATCTTGTCCATGCACAAATATAGGTAGGACAAAGCAGGAGATCCCCAGTCATACCTGCTCATCTGATTAAAGTCCCGAAGGATTGAAACAAAATGCAGAAGGATAGTGGTATTGGTATCACAGAACAAGGTGCTACCAAGCAGATACAGGATAAAGACACGGGCCATCTAATCGAACCTCTAGTGTAAACCAGGCTGATAGCTCTATAAGTGTCTAGCTAAAGCATCAACATAGAGCTTTTTTGAGCTCTTCCTACTAGGAACCATCCCCAGCATCTGGAGAAAATACTCATTCTGTACTAGCTCATCTACAAAGTAGATACCTCCATCAAAGAAAATCCTCTCACCAGCACATGACAATCCACTAATGGTAGAAAAGGAAGCAAGAGATAGTGTATTCTCTTCGCATGGTAACTAGAATATGTGGGTGGTATCAAACCATCTTTCCATAAGTGCTTGCATTGTATGGCGATCGTAATAAGGATTGTCTAAATCCCCTGCACTATTAGGAATAATAGAAAGGAAGGGCCCAAATACAGCCTGAGTAACCAGAGTCTGAACCTCTACAGGCATCTGTCTTCAGACATTATGAACCTTCTGGAAGTTCCTATTGAAGGTAAAAGAAGATGCAGCACTCTACAAAAAGCAAAACAGGTATATCCCTAACTCAATCATCTCATTTACATGTTTTCCTAACTCAAGTGGCCAACAAACCCTAGTTCATGCATAAAATCATCATGTAGCATACATATTACTATAATTTTTACACCATAGAACATCTAAACATGCATTAAAAGTCCACATGCAAGTCAAAAACTGCCCTACACACCTTGTTTCCACTCCTAGGAGTGGGTTCACCCTCAACGCCACTCCTATAAGTGGCGTTGGTGGTGAACGCCACTCATAAGAGTGGCGTTGGTGGCATGCTAGTGGCGTTGGCCACTGTATTTTTCTATAATTGTAGAATAAACAAAGCCCATATGATTCACAAGGAAGATAAGAAGTTTTGGGGCTTACTTGGCCTCTCACAAGGCTAGAAATGTGGAATTTGGCATTGGAGAGTGGACAGATTCCTCCTCCCCTTGGAATTCCTCCATTCAAAGCTCTTTGGACTTCCCCAAGAATGTGAAAGATGCTTACAGGGTCCCAAGGAGGTTCTAGAGCATGATCATCTGCCATTTCAACTTCTTGTTTGAAGAAATTTGGTAAAGAAATGAAGAAATGAGAAAAGAATTTCAAAAACCCTAAAGAAATTGAAATGAGAGGGCTGCTGCCCATTTTTGGGGTTTATACCCTATTTGGCAAATTACCAATTTGGTCCTCGAAAGTCTTATTGCAAATAAGGGCAAAGGTTTCAATGCAATTATGGCGTGAACCTAAAATTAGGGTTACAAAGGCTCAATTTAGTTCAATTTGGGAGTGAATCTCTAAAAAGTGTTGAAGATTATAGAGAAACTGCAGATAGAGTGTCTGTAATTAACAGAAGAAATTACAGAATGATAGAAAATCTAGAAAATTATAGAAAGTTCTTAGCATTAGTCGATGAAGAATTGGTCAGCGTTTTAATGCCAAAAGATATCTAGAAATTATCAAACCTGAAGGAATCCCTTAGGAAATTGAAGAAATATAGCTGAAATGCTATTTTCCCCAGTGAGAGTCATGAAGAGTAGATAACTCTATTCCTAGTGCGAGTCATAATCAAGATTCCCAATGGAGAGTATGATCCCAGAATTCCCTAGTGAAGTCCAAAAGATTCAACAAAAGACTCAACAAAATCAGAGTATAATTAACTCAGGTAAGTGCCTAGACTCTATCTTTCTTAGAATGATTGTCCTATGTTAAAACATCGATAAAGGCTAAACACATTCCTTGCTAAACGCTAATAAAGGGCTAAATGCATTCCCCTGCTAAAGGCTGAAAGTGCCGAACGCTTTTCTTGTTAAAGGCCAGAAGTGCCTGATACTTTTCTTGCTGAAGGCTGGGAGTGCCGGATGTTTTCCCTGTTGAAGGCGGGAAGTGCCTAATACTTTTCTTGCTGAAGGCCAGAAGTGCCGGATGCTTTGCTATGAAAGGCGTATAGTGCCAGATGTATTCTTATTGATGGCAGTAAATGCTAGAAAAAAACCATATGTTGGAGTTGAATCTAGGAAATAATGGTCCTAGATGAGATTTCATCCTAATACCGGAATGGGGTAAGTTTAGAACTTAGGCAATAACGGTCCTAGGTAAAAAGCTTTATTTTGTTCCCCATAGGGTCAAACCAAGGCAGTCGAGGTCCGAGGTAGGGTTCCACGTTCCAGAGCTAAGTTACACATTTCTTTTCCAAAAATTACATGGTTAGTGGTTTGTCATCATTTTCCATATTATTGGTTAATATTCCAAACCTCCGACAAAGCGGGGCAAACTGTAGACACCTAATTTTTGGATGCAAGAATGGGAAGTGGCTCAGAGTTCCCAATGATGATTACTTATGCTCACAAGGCATAAGTAGAGTGATTATAGTTTTCATTTGGATCATGTGATGTTTCAAAAGAGATTTCAGATTTAAAAGTGCATTATTTGGAGCCAGAAAATCATTTTGAAATAAAATCATGCATTGTTTTCATCATATCTTCTCATACGAGTCTCAAAATGGCTTAAAACCCTATGCTTCTATAAATTGGGCCATTCTGCACGTTTTTGTCGCTAATACAAATTTTCTAATTCTGACGTTTAGGGCTCCAAAATGGGCTTAGAACATTTACTGCCATGTTAATAGGCTTAGTGTGATGTTTAGGCCTAGATTGTGGTTTTAAAGGTTGGAATGGGCTTCATGTTTTATTCAAATGTTATGGGATGGTCTTTTAATTAAATAATTAAGCTCTTTTGGGCTTAAGGTTAGTTGAGAGCCCAAGTCCATTTCTCTTTTAAGACTTACAGGGGATCACCTTTTAATTTAAAATTTAAAATTGGATTTGCATGATCGTTCTTTCAAAATTCAAACCACTTAACAGAAGATTTATTCAATAAATCTCCATTTCAAAATTCAAAACCTCCTACTTAATTTCTAAGCAATGACATAGAGTCATTGCCTATAAATGGCACACTCAAACTCGTTAACAGGGGTTGGGATTCTTTTAAGTTGGAAATTTTTTGTTTAGAGAGAAAAAAGCTTCTGTAAGTTTCTATTTAATTTAGAGAGAGAAAATAAAGAACAAGAAAAGAACAGTACATGATTAAAAAACAATAAAAACCAAAAAACTCATAATTGAGGGAAATCAAGCCTTCCTGTAGAAAATTCATTTCTTTTGAATTGTTGTCTGTTGAATCTGGAGTTTCACTGATCTTCACTTTAAGTTCTCTAAACCATCTTAATTGTTAATTTTTTGTTGTTTCTATGAAATTGTTATGATTTTCATTCATTGTATGCATCAAAACATCCATCTGCTCAATTTTGCCGTGAAAGTTATTTTGAACGTACGTACTGCATCTTTTGCATTTTTCATTTGATTTTTGTTTTATTGATTCTTAACATGTTTATGTGTTAGATTTATTCAATTAAGGTGTTTTAAGGCATGATTGTGTGATTGTTAATGATTGTTTATGATTGTTTTTCAATTTTACTTGTTTTCAGTCCACTGTATGTGGTTTTTTTTTCAATTTCTTACTTTTTATGATTTTGATTCTGAAAATTGTTTTAAATTATATTTTATGTTGTTTAAAGATGATTCTAACATGTTTTAATCAAAATTAAAAGCATTTGAATTGATTCTAATTGATTTCAAAGGTTATAGTATATTACACGTTCATTTCAATTTGAATTGAAATTCACGGATTGATCTTTTAAAATGCTATGATTTGGTGTTTTATTGATTTAATGTATGTTCTTATGTCATCTAAATGATTTCTAAATTGATTTCGTGTATTTTAATTGTATTAAGTTGATTTCCATAAAAGTGAGTACGTTGTATGTTTACTGCATTTGATGTATGGTTACTGTAAGTTATTGGCATGATGCATATGGTTGATTTGCATGCTATAATATATGTTTCCATTTTATTGAAGTTGTTTTGGATTGTTCAAACATGATTTGAATGATTGGAGAGTATGCTTCATAGTTTTCCATAAGTTGTGCATTATATGTTTAATGTAAGTGTTAATTGAGTATTGTTTGATTGCTTAGATGTATGCTAGGTTGAGTTGTGCCATATAGACATTGGTTTTAGGTTATTTGCATCATGCATTTGTGTTTTGGTTGAGTTTTATACCAATTTTTGGGGTTTGGTAAGACCGAAAGTTGCATTTTCCTGCATTTTCTGATGTTCCCTGCGTGTGTGTGGCAACGCCACTAGTGAGAGTGGGTGAGCTCCAACGCCACTCCAAAGACTGGCGTTGAGCCTTAATGCCACTTCCAAGAGTGGTGTTGGGTGCTCTCTATTAAAAGGAGTGGCGTTGGTCTCTGGCAAGGATCCCCTAGTGCTCTGCAACTTTTGTGTACAAAAATTTCACGTGGAATGTTGCTAAAAGGTATTTGGTAAGAAATAGGTGAAATATGCATGAAATGAACCTAATAAAGATATTTGGTAATCCCTAGGTTAAAAATGGTAGCAACCTAGGTTGTGTTGATGTGTTGGTGTTATTTGCTTTAACCATTTGTATGTAATTTGGACTAACCATGGTGTGGTAATGTAAAATCGATCCTTGTTTGTATAGAAACTAACTTATGCATGCTTAAATATTGTAAAAGGTAGGTGTATATTTATGTGTTTTATTTACTTTAAGTATTGGAAAAGAAGGTAAATATAATCCTATGAGTTGCTTGTAAAGAATCACACCTTAAGAATGCATAAGTCCGATCTTGGAATCTATGTGTCTTTTTGGTGTCTTATGCATTCTTAAGGGAATCGAGACGCTCACCAATTTCTTTTTTAGATGCCTATTCGGGTAGCGACTCACACTATTAGCTCTCGTATGCTAAAAGCACAGTGCCACGGTCGTCGCATGACTTGGATCACTGAGGGAACCCCTCTTTATCCATAGGGGGCTACAATGACATCTGACGTCAAAGACTAAGGCATGTCAATATCACCCTGGGCTTTCACCTTACATATTGCCTCCCAATTATCCCTATTCTTTTTCTTTCTTGGATATTTATAAAAATACACTTGAGCTGCTAACACAAATGGTTCATATTTCTGAAATCCCCTACGAGTGTGAACCTCAACAAGTTTATATTTCTTGTGAATTCAATAATTTTATATTTCTTGTTAATGTTTGTTCCTCTATTTAAAGTCGGATCATACCAATCACAATTAAATAAAACTATTCTTTTAATTGGTTCACCCAAGTACTCTAACTTATCTATCTCATTTAATAAGCCATAATAATTATTCTTGGGAGCACTATAGTTTATCCCTTTCATATAAACACTACTATTAGCTGTTGCTCGAACACATCCATACGAATCAATATGAAATGTGTGCCCATTCATAATATATCCATTATAAGTAGTGACTTGTCTTAAAGGATCATATGATAAACTAAGAATGTATGGGTTTGAAACTTCACTTTCAGGATCATGAACCTATAAATTGAAAAAGAATGTATGTCAGTTAGACATATATTCAACATTTCGTCAGTTATGTATATTTAGGTTAAATTAACTTACATATGTGTGAAACCAAATTGTGAATTCAGTATCAAGCTTCATATCAACCTCAGTGTCTGAGATTTTAGGATTCAGTATGCATAATGCCACGACATATATCTTATTCAATAAAGCTCAATGTGTTAATAACAAAAGATTATAATTACTTTTATAGTGTTTATCTTATAAATTCTTACTTCATGTATCCATCCACTTACAGAAGATCGACCAATAAGTCTACTAGGAGGCCTGAATGTTGACAACTGATCCTCATCCCCATCATCCTCCTCAATAGTCACGTCATTCCGACGAACTCATCGAGTGAGTGACGGTCCCTCATGTTCCAAGTAAAAGGAAGCAAACTTAGCCACTTCTTCCATTAATTATGCGTTCGCAATTGAACCTTCAACTTTACTCTTATTGGTGACTTTTCTCTTAAGCTTTCATAAGTATTTATATATAACAACAAATATTGAAAGAAAGTTCTGATAGTAGGCATTGATTAGTTTTTAAGAACATTGAAGATTGAAATGGATTACCTCTCAAATGGATACATCCATCTGTAATGGATTGGTCTAGCTAAACTAGCTTCATATGCTAGATGCACTGGTAGATGTTCCATGGAATTAAAGAAACTCGAAGGGAATATACATTCCGATTTGCATAGAATTACGGGAATATCATTGTTCAACTGATCTAAGTCAGCCGACATCAGAGATGTTTGAGTCAATTCCTTAAAAAACAAGCATAACTCTGTAATTGGCCCCCAAATCAAACGAGGCAAGAATTCCTCCAATGCAATTGGCAAAATTTGTTGCATAAATATATGACAGTCATGACTCTTCATTCCAAACATTCTCAACCTGTTTGCATCAACACATCTTCCCAAATTCGAAGCATAACCATCCAGAAACTTCAATTCTCTCACCTAATCAAATAGTGTCTACTTTGGTTCTCGATCCAGTACATATAATGCTTTAGGATACTTCCAAGTCTGTTGATCCTTTTCTAACTGAGGTCTCCTACATATGTCATTCAACTTATCCCTAGACTTTATAGTGTCTTTGGTCTTTCTCAGGATCTTCAACACCGTGTTGAAGATATTATCAAAAACATTTTTCTTAATGTGCATCACATCAAGATTATGTCTTACAAGGTATTTGCTCCAGTAAGGAAAATCCCAAAAATTACTTCGTTTGTTCCAACCCACAGTCCTCGAAATCAGGCCATTTACCTTGTCCGCATCAACCTCTGTTACCTTTATCAAACCAAGAGAATTCAACTTATGCAATATAGATTCACCTGATCTTACCTCCTGAACTGTTTAGTATCTCGTTTGTTCTTTTTGAAATGATTAACATTCCTCCACCAATAATGGTTCGGTGGTAGGAATTTACAGTGATTGTCAAACCAGGATTGCTTTTGACTAATGGGCAGAGAGAAAGCATCTAAATCTTCCATGCAATGAGGACATGCTCACTTCCCAGCCTTACTCCATCTCGAAAGCATAGAATACGTAGGGAAGTCTTTAATCGTCCACATCAATGCAGCTCTAAACTAAAAATTCTGATTCCTATCACAATCATACGTCTGCACCCCAGTTTCCCAAAACTATTTCAATTCGGCAACCAAAGGCTGAAGAAACACATCAATCATTCTTTTCAGATTCCTCGACCCTGGGCATAATACTACCAAAACATGAACTCATCCTTCATGCACATACTAGGAGGTAAATTATAAGGAGTGAGAATGGCAGGCCATGAAGAGTATTGCTGACCACTTTGCCCAAATGGTTGGAACCCATCTAAACACAATCCAAGTCAGACATTCTTAACTTCATTTACAAATTAAGGAAATGTACTATCGAATGGTTTCCATGCCGGAGAGTCTGATGGATGACACATTTTTCCATCTTCCTGTACATGTTCTAAGTGTGAACGCATATTATCTGCAGTAGCCTTGGAGGCATACAACCTCTATAATCTAGGAGTAATTGGGAAGTAATGCATCTTTTGTAAGGAACATTCACCTTTCATTTAGTAGACCTTTATTTTTGTGGCTTGAACCTCTGACGTTCACATATCTTGCATGATTGAAGTTCACTATCCTCACCCTAATAAATCATATAATTATTCTCACAATAATCGATTACCTCAACCAGGAGGCCCAGTCCCTGCACAAATTTCTTCATGCCATAGAAATCATGACGCATCGTGTTGGGCTTAGGAATCATTTCATGGAAAAACATACTCCACTCATTGTAGTCTACCTTGCTTTCCTGATACCTACAGTTAATTTTCAAAATTCTCATAGTAGTAGACAATGTTGAATGAAAGTCATTCCCACTCCAAACCTCCTGGTCAGCAGATTGCATCATGGCATAAAGTCATTGTGCATGAGGATTTAGGTCCTCTTCAACATATTCATCATTAACTACTTATTCAGGTTGAAAAACATGTTGAAATAACTCTGGCCTAGCCGCATCCATAACCATCCTCTAGTAAGCATTAACATTCTCATTCTCAAAAGCATCTACATTCACATCAAAAGGGGGTATGAAATTCTCCAATCTTTGCTCAACTTCACCATGGAATTTCCAGGTAGTGTACCCTGGAAGAAACCCCTTCCTCGCCAAATGTTGTTTCGTAGTTTCAGTATCCCGATATGGACACTTTATTAATTCATTGCTAAAACATTCTGGTTGTCGTAGTGCAAACTGTATGAATTTTTGCTTAACCATGTTCACCCAATCAACTGATATCATTCCATTCACAATTCTTCCCTCATACATCCAACTATGATCCTCACTCATTTCTTCAACCTTCTGAACACAATATTAATGAAACAATTAAGTTTGATTATTTCATCCTCAATTAGTTCATATTCAACATATCACGTCTTATTATTTCCATAATTAAACTTATTCGAAGCCCC